>APFE030544917.1:184146-257614 GCA_000404065.3 Pinus taeda | reverse complement strand
CAACTGTTTAGAACTAGATGAAGCTGAATCAAATGATGACTTGATTATCTGCTGATGTTTAGCATGAGTAATTTTGGCCTTTTCTCTTTCCTCTTCTAATTTTAAAATTTGATCATGTCTAAGTTGGATAGAAGAAGAGGGGCTTTCTTCAATAAACTGAACTAGGGCTAGAGAAGGAAGCACTAGGTTGGTCAGTAGTACTACTTCTTTCCCATATACAAAATTGAATGGAGAAGTACCTATGGAGGCCTTCTGCATTATTCTATCAGCCCATAGTGCGAATATTAAAGATTTGTGCCTATTTTTATGATTTTGTTCAATAGTTCGCTTAATGATTTTGAGTAGATTTTTATTGGTAGACTCTGCTAGACCATTACCCTGGGGATAGTAATTTGCAGAATATTTCAATTTAAATCCTCTTTTAATAGTGAACTCAAACATGGCATTTCCAGAGAAATAAGATGCATTATAAAAAACAAGAGCATTTGGGACACCAAACCTGGTAATGATGAATTGATCTATGAATTCTATAATTCCTTCAGAGTTTGTTGTCTTTAACGGAATTGCTTCAACCCACTTGGTAAAGTAATCAGTAGCAGTAAGGATATACTTATGTTGTTTGGAGGACTGTGGAGTTATTTCCCCAATGATATCTAATCCCCATTGTTCAAAAGGTTGATTAATGTTGACTGGTTGCAAAGGGAAATATGGTTTTCTTTGTCTTCCACTGGAGATTTGACAACTTCGGAATTTCCTTACATATTCGTGAGTATCTTTGAATAAGGTGGGCGAATAATATCCGGGATGAATGATTTCGTGAGCTGTTGTGTCAGCTCCAAAATGTCCTCCGGTTGGTCCATCGTGTAGCTCCTGCAAAACCTTTTGTGCTTCAGGTTTTTCCAGGGATCTTAATAAAACCGAATCATAATTTTGCCTAAAAAGTACATCGTCAATGATTATGAAGTTTTTTGCCTTTAATCTAATGGCCCATTTGTTTTTATAACAAATATTAGGAGGTGCATATCCATTTCTCAAATAAAAGATTAAATCTGCATATTGAGATTCAGAATTGGTGATACTTATCTGGTTGATTTCTTCAATATGTTCTGTATCACCTGATTCTGGAATGTTGGATGCTCTTGCTAATAACCTGCAAAAACCTTGGCCTCTAACAATCTTTGGTGGCTTGATTTCCAAGTCATATTCTTGAAGTGTTGTAACCCAATTTTCCCTTTTCTCACCTAATTCCCTTTGGATCAGTAATTGCCTTACTGTAGAAAAAGAAACTATAACTTTTGTATGGGATTTTAAAAGCAAGGGTCTGTAATGTTTGATAGTTTTATGCACAGCAAAGGCTTGTTTTTCAACTTTAGAATAATTTAGTTCTGCACCCTGAAAATTTGAACTAAAAAATGAAATTGGTGCTTCCAAGTTGTGATCATTAATCTAAGTGAGTACCGCTGCATAAGATGAATCGGACGTGATAGTGTACAATATGAAATGATTAGAAAAATTGGGAGTGTTTAAAGTGGGGGCATTGATTATTGATTGCTTGATTAAATCAAATGCTTCCTTTTCCGCAGATCCCCATATAAACACTGAATTTTTCTTAATCATGGTTTGTAATGGTAAAATGATGTGAGAAAGATCAGGAACAAATCTTTTGACAAAGTTGATTTGACCTAAAAATGACTGCATGGATTTTTTGTTATGAGGAAATGGGATTTTTGAAATTTCTTTAATCCTCTCGGGATCAATATAAATACCATCTTTGGAAACGATAAAGCCCAAGAGCTTTCCTTGATTTAGAGCAAAGAAGGATTTTTTTTAGGATTGAGTGAAATACCATACCTTCTACAACGTTCAAACATTTGATTCAAATCATGTAAATGGTTGGATATTTTCTTGGAAAATATAGTAATGTCATCTAAATAGATGACTATTGTTTTGTTGATCAATCCTTTGAAGGCTATATCCATTGCTCTTTGGAATGTAGCTCCTGCGTTAATAAGTCCAAAAGGCATTTTCTGATAAGCGTAAGTACCCCATTTTGTTCTGAAAGTAGTTTTGAGTCTGTCATCAGGATGGACCAAAATTTGGTTGTATCCTGAAAAACCATCTAAAAAGGACATTAGCTCAGAACATGCTACTGAATGGAGTATCTGCTCCATGGTAGGTAATGGGAAATTATCTTTTTGGCTCGCTTTGTTCAGATTTCTGAAATCTATACAAATCCTGATGTCGCCATTTTTCTTCCTAGCAGGCACCATATTGGAAACCCAGTTTGAGTGCCGAACAGGAAAAATAATCTTAGCTTTCAAGAGTTTATTGAGTTATGATTTTATCTGACTCTCTAAGCTTGGTTGTATTTTCCTCAGTTTTTGTTGAACTAGTTTTTGTTCAGAAAGCATTGGAATGGTATGCTGGATGATTGATGTATCATATGTTTTTAAGTCATCATACTTCCAAGCGAAGACATGTTTATTTTTTCTTAATAATCTAATAAATGCTATCCTTTCTTCCACAGAAAGCCCTAGTCCTAAATTGATATTTTGAGGGTTCTGCTCAGTACCGAGATTTATCAATTCAAATCTTAAGGTAGAACTTTGGAGTTTTGAATTGGTTACCCGTTTAAACCTGTCTTTAATGTCGTAGAGATCTTCGAGTTTAACCACAGGTTTTGGTATTGAGTTTTCCTCATGCTTTTCTTTCATTTGAAGATCATGATCGCTTTCATCAATGATCTGATCGTTGTAGGACTTGTTGGAAGTTAAGAAATGTAAGATGTCTTCATCGTGATTAAACACTCGCCAATTGGTGACATTGTCAGGAATCGATGGCCTAAAAATCAACTCTGCTGAAAATCTATCTGGGCTATAATCTTCGGAAGGTAGGAGTTTAGAAGCAAAATTGGCCAACAAGTCAGCTGTTGCATTCTGGGATCTGGGAATAGGTGAAATATTGAATGCTGAAAAATGAGATATAAGTTCCTGGACTAAGGACTGATAGTGCTTGAGGTGATTAGAGAGATAATGGATTGTATTTCGAACTTGTTTTATGACAATCTCTGAATCGCCAGACACTTTCAGATATTGAAATTTCAGGCCAATAGCTTTATATAGTCCTTGTACCAAGGCCTCATACTCAGCTATATTATTCATGCATTCAAATTCTAACCTACAAGAAAGCATTGTTTTTTCTCCCTCAGGGCTGACTAAAATACACCCTGCTCCTAATCCTTCACTGGATTTAGAACTGTCAAAATATAAAGACCAAAATAAAGAATCATTAACAATTTTGTTTACAATATTCTCAGCAACATTAACACATCTTGATCAATCGGTTTGTGAAAAATTTTCGATTTGGGATGTGAAATTGTTTACTGAGAAAGGAGATGGTTGGGCAATATAATTGCCAAAGAATGATTCAGAAGAATAATTTCCCAAAATATTATTGTTAAATGCAATTGGTTGATTCTCATGTTCAAATTCTGTGACAGTATGGGTCATGTGTTTCTCCTGATTAATCTTTATTTGATTTGGCTTTCCCTTGTAGGGCAACCACATATGAGACCAATCGGTATAAATATACCCATGGAGCTTCTCAGACCAATCCCTGCTCAAGATTAAACCATAAAACTCAGGTATATCAGCGATTAAGATATCAATTCTTTGAACTACTCGTGGATCAGCCGATAACCTGATAGTAGCAGAGTTTATTTCCCCTAAGACCTGGACTTTGGTTCTATCTAACTACACAATGTGAATTGAAGACTTTTGGGGTTCTATGTTCAGTTTAGAACAAACTGAAGTTGGCATTATATTAGATGATGCCCCTGAGTCAATCAAACAGTTGTGTAGATTTCGATTGTAGATTTCGTAGGTTAAGAGGAAAGGGGGGGTATGGGAATTTGATCTGTCTCCAATTAGAATCGTGTCAGTAGCCTCAACTCTACCAGAAGGTGGTTGTCCTGAATCATTTGCAGCCTTAGCACTAGGAAGAGGCGAAGAAGGAACTGCATTTAGTTCCTTAAGAAGAAATTTATGTTGATGTTTTAATTTGCTGAGTTCAAACATGGTGATGTTTGCCTTAGTCTTCTTCATGTCATCAACAATATTGTAATCCATTGAATCTGATACTGCCAACGTCTTTGATGTTGAAGGTATATTTGAGGACAATGGTTGTTTTTGAGGCATTGTTGTAGTTGGCTTCCTTGTGGGTACCTTTTCCTTTGTAGTATTAGTACCTGCACTCCTTTTCTTTGAACTTGCCTGGACAGGTTCAGGGGAACTTTTTCTCCTAGTAGTCACAGGAAAAGCTTCTTGTTTAGTTTCGGTTTCAGAGTTAGGCAATATGAAGTCCCACATTCCATGGCATTCAACAACTTCCTCTTCTTCGAATTCATCGAATGGTGCAATTGTTTCATCTTATTCTTCTTCCCCAGGGTCTGAATCTGCATTGGATATAACATTTGGTGGCTTTGACTCAGGTTTCTTAAAATTCCTATATGGTTTCTTTGTTGAATTTTCTACTACTTTCTTTTTAATTTCAACCATTTCATTTGACATTGTTTTGAGGACCTTTTGAAGACCCTCCATATCGTATGGATCTTTGGTGATTTTCTTCTTTGAATCATCCTTGAAAGACACTCTTTTAGATTTCCTATCTTCGAGAGCAGCTTTCTTTTCCAAAGCGATTATACGTTTTTTGACAACGAGGGCTTCTTTCATGTTTTTGGCCAAAGTTGGTTTCCCAGCCCTATCTACAAAAATGGCTATATTTGAAGGTAAGGCTGTGATGTACCACTCGCTTCTAATTTGTTCACTTGGCTTGGAATCGGTGGGGATTTTATTCAAGAGCTTATTGAATCGGGAGTTAAACTCCTTAATTGGTTCTCTAGACTCAATCCTTAGATTTGAAAGGTCATTAATGAGTGTGGCCAAGGATCTATCATCGCCATATTTGGTAAGAAACTACTCCTGAAAGATATTCCAATTGGTAATGGATCCAGAGGGCAAGGAAAAATACCAAGACCCAGCTGATCCTTGTAATGTGTAGGGGAAAAGCCTAACTACAACATCTTCTTCTATTACTCCTTTTAGATTAACTGACAACATGAAATTATTTATGTGTTCCTCAGCTTAAGTTCCAGCGTCTGGATTAAACTTTGGTAACCACTTCTCAAGATAATCAGGTAATGGATGTAATGGTGCAGGCATAGTGACTGCACCAGGACTGTTCCATGGATTCTGAGCCATCTTGGGAGTACCAATGATTGCCTGTGGTGTTCCAGGTGCTTGGGGAGGAGGTGGTAATGAAGACTGAATAGGTTGTGATGTTGAAGGTGGTGACCCCTGGAACATGAGATGGAAGATGATGGAGAAAAGTTCTCACTAGGAGAACCTTCAGTGTTCTTTTTAGCCCTTTTCCTTTGGGGTAAAGGCAACTCAGCTGGTTCAATGGCAAGTTTTTCGCTTTGAAGTCTGGTGAGAGGATGAGGTAGGTGGAATTGCGAAGTCTCACTGCCTTGAGATACTTCAGATCTCTGAGGTAATATGGAGAAGCCTCGAAGTTTCTGGATGATAGACTAAACTTCAGGGGACTCCGGACTTAAATGTTCTGAAGTATGGTGGGGTTGAGTAGTGTTAGTTGATCCCTCTTCTTCTCGTTTGGACACTGGTGTCTCAGAATGCAAACGGGAGGTCCGAGGTGAGGTGGAGGGTGATTTACTCTGAGAATGGTCTATAGGTTTTGATTTACTCGCCATTCATAGTTGATGACCCTCCTTCTAGTGCCAAAAATGTTGATGCCCCGAAAATCTTTGTATCAACATCAGGGGATAACCACCTAGTCCGGACCTTAATACAGCTCCTTTTCCGTTTGGGATGGTGGCTCCAACTGGATATAATGGGACCAATTTCCCAGTAATGAATAAAAGGGGTGGATGAATGATTGGTTTTCTAATAAGTGATAATGAATGGAGGACTTAATCTATAAGCGAAAACACAAATGACTATTTTATCCCGGGAAGCTTCTATTCTTAAGTGCAACGTTTGGTGATCTATGTTCATCAATAGGCATATAGATGACACTATTCAATAAACAAAGAAATTCATTTAAATAATAATTGCTTCGTTCAAATAGTTGAACGAAGTAATTGATAAAACATTATTACACTTCTCTTTTTATATTACTGATACATCTATGATTAGAAGAATAACAAACTGTAAACATCTAGTAGTGGAAAGTATAAAGACTGCTATTAAAACACATGCATATATTCAATAATAGCAAGAATGATCAAACAACAATTCACATAAAAAGAATAAATTCAGACATAGATAATAATACCATATGAGCTGTAAATCATTCCCAATATCAATCACAATTTGAATTCCTTCTTCCGACTTAGAAATACTTTTAAATAAAGGTAGTAGTGCACATCCACATAAAAGCTTCGTTATCAACATTTGGAATAATTGGTCCAGTTTTCATAAAAGAATATGCCTGAAGTACAGTAGTGAAAATTCAGGCTTAAGTCATATACAAAAAATTACGACCCTTTCAAATACATGAAAGGGTCTATAAATACTAAATTAAACTAACAAACTACAAAATTAAAATGCTACTAAATTGGTATAACTCGATCTTGAATATCTCCCTCCCACAACAATCTGATAGTTAGTAGCATGTTTCATTACTCTGGTTGTTTTCGTTTTGACCTGAGTTGGCATATCGCCAGCATCGGTTCCACTTCTTGAGGGCGACTGAGACAAGAATTGATTTGAGCAGCATAGGTGGCATCGTGTATATCAGGAATAATACACCCAATTGCACCTGTTAGGCATTTGAGGGCGGCTCTTTGGCTATATTGTTTTACTAGGAACAACCAATAGGTGTCCCAAGTTAAACTTTTAATCCCTGTGATCAATCTCCCATTCTTTTCTAGCTCTTGGTAACATGATTGCTCCAATTTTTTGGCTGATAATAATTTTCCTGGGGTACATTGAGAGATCATTTTAGATAAATAGAGAGTATTGTTAATCAAATCAATCAAATTGTTCGTAGATAATTTGCATCTAGAAACTGCTCTCTCTGCTTTCATCAATTGGGACTGCCACTCCATGAATAGAATTTTTTTATGGGATTCTAAGATTTTAGGCAAGTTCGCTGCTTGTCCCTCATTAGTGTCCGGCCAAGTAAGAAAATCCGTTAAAGTCTCATCGGCTTGCTCTAAGTCCTACCTGAAATCAACTGATTTATTTATTATAGAAGTCGTTATGTCGCATAGAGGTTCAACTTGGGCAATTTTATGACACAACAATCTTATTTGTGTTATTAGTGCCTTATTAATCTGTATTGCCTCTGCTCTGAAATCGGGAGGCTAGGGAAAACTCTTGAACTTCTCTACTTGAGCTGATAATTGAGAAATTTTATCATCTTTTGTTTTTACCATATGTTCATTCATTTCCTTCAATTTTGCTAACGCCTCTGATAATTCTTTCTGCCTCTGAATCGCTCTCGAATCTGCCCTCTGTTTCTCTTCATGCAACTGTTTGTTCAGTTGGTTATTTAACTGTTGCTGCGTGGATAGTTGTTGTTGTAGTTGTTTTGCTTTCTACTGTGCCTCCGATAGCTGTGTTTGTAGTGAAGCAATCGCCTGATCCTTTTATTTCAACAAATTGCGCACCTCCGATGCCTTATCCATGGTGGCTGCTGAATAGGCACCAGTATATTGGGACAACTTTGTCAGGTCATTGGAAGGGTCGAATTATTCCTTCCACATTACATTGGCTGTTACTGTTCATCCAGGGAACAGGGAAGGTTGATCAATCCTTCTCCTTTTCCACTGTCGCTTTAATACAACCCTGTGTTTTGGGCTATAGAAGACATCCAATGGAGGAATATCCTCCACCTGCAAAATGATTTGATCCGAAGGATCCTTGGGAATTATTTCTAATTCTGTAGTCGGGGGTAGACCACTGGTTCCTTCACTTGGAACCTCTTTTGATGTTGTATCCTGTGTATCAGCCGCTTTGGATGTATCAGCATCCCTTGAGCTCTCAAGATTGCTTATAATTGAATCAAATTGCTGCCATTCCTGGAGCAATCTTGGGTCAATCTGAGTGTCGACATTCACCTCCTTGCTACTCTGCTCCTGCTGTCTTCTCTGTTCCTCCTCACGTATTCTCTCCTGTTCTTTCTTTTGTGCTTCCTCTCTGTCTTTCCTCTATGTTTCCTCTTGTTCTTTCCTCTTTGCTTCTTCCTGTTCTATCCTCCAAAGTTCCTCCTGCTCTCTTCTTTGTACTTCTTTGAAATTTTCTGATGTAGCAGGAGGTTCGTTGGTAAGCTACTATTCAGGCTCGCTTGATTGTGTCATCAGGGCAGTGGCTAACAAATCTAGAGGCAGAGTTTACAACCTCTGCTCTCTAAGTTTGTTAAATTCAACTAACCCGTCGTCATGGTATCTCATTTTAGCTATCGCTTGCACCTGAAATATCGACTCGGCCAAGGAGAACAGGTCATCAAACTCATCTTCTTTATGTTCAAATTTATTGAGTTTGGCCTGATTTATAACATTATAGACGACTTTTTTCGGATCAAAGCGTCTGTTAGGCAGAGTGGCGATACTTAGTATATTAATCTTTTCTGCCTCTTTCTCTACATGCTTATAATCATGCAGAGTATAGACGCCACACCTTAGAGGAAAAGGAGGCCAGACTTGCTTCTTTGAATTCTTGAGTCTTTGTAGCCGATGCGGATGTAAGCTGATATGCTATCTCTCGAGCTAATAGTTTGTCTGGTATATACAAGGGGAGGATATGAGGCCTAGCCTGACTGCCGAAAACTCTTACATAAGTGAATTTTTCTTCTCTGAACCAGGTTCCTAAGGCTGTCAAGTCAATCTCTGCTTGAGAGGAAATCTTAGGAGCAGGTTTATCAAAAATTACATAGTAAATAGGTAGCATGAATCCATTGCAGACTTGATATAGGTGGTGTTTATAGTGGGCTTTCCACAACTTCTGGTGATAGATATGAATGGGCATGGGGTCCTGTGGAGTCCATCTCCACTCTAGCACAGGAAACTCGGAATTAAAATAGAGGGTGTCTAAAATGTAGGCACTAAAGTAAAATGGAGGGATGCATCTATCAGTAACACAGGATTTGTTTCTGAAGTCAAGAATAGCTGTTGCTAACTTATCCGATAATATATTCCCCCAATCCATGATTTCACTATTACATGCTGCTTCCATCAAAGGTACCATCTCTATTGAAAATTTTGAGGAGTCGTGCAACCCCCACATTTGACACATCATAGCTCCAGCATAACAATAAGGAGAACATAAGGAATCGACGGAGTACTTACCCGAAGACTCATGTTTGTGTTTCGTCGGGTTCTGTCTCCATTCCCGTATAGGCGGTGACTCAGTTTCATTTTCATCTCTAAACTTCTCCATGAATGCTTTATTATACTTCTTCTCTGGTTCGGGCAAATGGTACATTTGTCTCAAGTCATTGGGCTGAAATGAACCAAACACTCTCCCATCAATAGTGCAGAATGTTCTATTTGCAATTGGAATTTCTTCAACGGCCCATCTCACCACATCTGTATATGGAAGAATTTGCTCTCAAGCTGCTACCCTTTGTAGGTAGGAATCAGCCAAATCTTTTAGAGTAGCATCAGATTTCTGGCTCGAGCCTGTTGTAGCTTGTACCGATGTTTGTTGAGGTTCCTCGGCTTTAACCAGGCTGTAAATGCTCTGCCAAGTAGTATTACCGAGACCAAGACATGTGGTATCTGAGATTAATCTGTTTTTACTTGGTCCCGGATCGGCAGCATGTTGTCCTGTTACCACAGAGGCCAAAGTTGTTCCAAACTTCTTAGATTTCTTCCCCATTTGGTCTGAATTTGCTACTGTGGAGAAGCTCTGCACAAGAGATAAAATGAACGTAATGTGGAGAATCGATGGCAAAAACCAAGTATGGAAGAATTATGCCAATTAATAAATAATGGAAGGTTATCATAAGGCTCTCGCGGATACAATCTCTGAAGGGATTTTGGCATAACTGCTCCATTAATTGGCCATTTAAACCTGTCAATCATTTAAATGCTCATCATATCCTTTATTTGCCAAATAGTCTATTTAAGCACGGATTTGATTTTTTGGCGGTTGGGCGCAAGTGAATCACTATCAGGAAGAGAAAGGCTTTTAATAATTAATACAATATTTCGAAGCCATATCAATCCTTTTTGAAAGTCGCGCTTGGCTTTATTGCAATCGGCGATCGGAGGAAGCCTTGAGCAGTTTTATTTAAGTTATTGTGGAATCCCCGATCGTCGATAGCGATATCGCTTAACTTGCATCGAGAGCTTTAAGGAGAAGATGTTTCGTTGTATTCATATCGCATTCCCCGATCACCGATAGTGATATCGCATCGGAGCAAGGAAAGGGGCCTTTTGTTGTGATTGTTTATTTTCCTGATAGTCGATGGTTATTCGCGCTTGTTGCATCGGGGAAAACCAATGGGTCTTTTGTTATGCATCCTTTTTTATTGCGATATGCGATATTGCGATCGCTTTATCGCAATAATAAAGAGGTCATTATTGTAATATTGTACATACCTTTTCTTTCTGCAAATGTTTTCCCAAATTAAATTAAAAATGTAAAAAGGGTATGTCCTAAAAGAAATATAGAGGACAAGAAAAATAAGAAAAGGTCAAAAATAAAGAAAATTGAAATATATATATAAACCCCAAAATAAAAATAGACCATGAAAGTCTGCAAGTCAAAGTGCCACTACTCTTTTCTTTACTATCTTAAATAATGGTTGTGTGTAGCTTGTCATACATGCCACAACCCATTGTAGTAAAACTGCTTAATCTTGACTATTTCATGCTTTGAATTTTATGTTAATAATTAGAGAATAAAATCTAAACAAACAGTTTAATCTTGGCACATCATTAGATAGGTAGAGAAAATAAAAGGAGCTCATCAGTTTAATCTGAGCCCTTGGAAGATATAAGCTTAGAAGTAGATAGTTTGTTTTATAAAAGAAAGGAAACAAAAGGGTTTGCTAGCTTAAGTGCACCCACCAAAATGAAGAAAAAATGTTAGGGTAAGTAATGGGTAAGTAGAAGAAAGATTTTTGAAGTATAAAGTTGATTAGACAAAAGCACATTTATCATGCTTAATCATATGTTTAAATATGCATGAGAAATTAAGAAAGCAAAAGCAGAGGTTTACAAGTTGATTTAATTGACTCCCCCTCATTCATTTCATCCCTATACTTACTAATTTCCCCATCCACAAGTATGTTTTAGTACTAAAAATCCTTCAAGTCATAAAGGCTGAGAGCATTTCTCTGACTTTTGGTGGGACTGGACCCTCGGCTTAATGACTTATGGACATCAAGTGTTAGAATTCCCTTCATAAAAGTCATTTCCCTTCATTACCCTAATAAAAACCCTTTTCCTAAGGTTAATCTCCATTTTCTTATGAAAAGTAAAAAACCCCATGTTAAATTCCATTTCACTCAAAATACCCACAAAAAGATTTTATCCTAAGTATAAGTGTATGTAAAGGAAAAGCGCAAATATTAAATTATACTTAGTATTATTTCCATTCCTCTCATTTCAGTTCATATTAAGTTCTAACTTAATAATAGAGCTCCTGATATACCCTTTTTCCTCGTATATAAATAAATCCCCGTATATATTAACCCTACCCTTAGTTTAACTATAAACTATTTTTACCCTATCCCCCCGACAAAACACTCTTAACTCACCAATTCTCCGTAAAGTTAAGATAATCCTTCCATTCACCCCATCAGATCATTTAATCATGTGTTTAACTCCAGAATAATTACAAACCACCATTAATTAAAGCCCTAGGCCCCCCCAAAATCCTTTGCCCATTTCATCCATGTTAATCTGTCACTCGACTACCATCCGATCGTCAACACCCGAATCTAACGATTCATAGCCATATCCGGTTCACCCGATATCCAACCTTTACCTGCTCGATGAAGTGGTATTGCCTCGACCCCCGTCTACTACGTGTCAAGGAATAAGGTAGATCGGGTGACCTCGCCAAAATACAGCCTCCTCGATAAAGCGGTGTGATGGCTTGCGAAACCACCTCCCTACCCAACCCAAAAAACTGCCCACTATTCATTCGTAATTCGCCCGCCAAAAAATAACCATTGTTCAATAAAAATACTAAGAATCCCTATTTGGCCTTTTTCGATCAATTTCTTTGTAAACCTCTACAAGCCATTATGACACCTTCAAACCCTGAAATTACCAGTTCACCTCAATTTCACTCCTGAAGAAGTTGCAAAGACCCCAATCAAGCTCTCAGTCTGTACTAGAGCCCTTTCAACCTTATGTAGTTGTTGAGAACACCAGTTTGAAGTTATTTACCCAAATTCCGAGTATTTTGTGAAAAAACCAGAACGACCCTCTCATTTGAAAATGTACAGTAAAAGTCAAAAGGTTACAGTGAAAGTCAAAAAAGCACATTAAAAGGAAATATATAAATCAGTTGGATGAAATAATATCAGTAAAAGTTTATCAGATTGAAAGATCAAAATGAATCAAAGCAGCTAGCGGTAAGACAAACAACATGGAAGACAATTACAAAGCATACAGATAAAATAAATGCATGTCAAAGTGAAGATTGATAAAAAAACAAAGCAATCAAGGTAAAAAGTAAAAGTAAATATGGAGGCAGTAAGGGTTAAACAAAGATGAAGACACTTTCACCAGAAACAATGGAGTTTATCCAAAGTAAAGGTAAAAACAAGTAAAAGAAAATTAAGGTTAAAATATGAAATCAGAGCAGGAATGGTACATTTTCCAAAAATTTCATGTTTAAGTCATAATTTTGTAGAAACTATTTTAGACAATCCAAGATGCATTTTGAGAAACTGGAGGAGGTTTGTGTTCCTAAAAATCCTATATACAACAACCTATCTCAATTTTTACACAGGTATTACAAAACTAAAGATGAATTCATATCTTCATAGCCTATTTTTCGGACTGTGCAAAATCTTGTTTTCGACATCTTTTTGCAGAGAATATTGTGAACAGCTGGAGCTGAAGTTTTGGAAACAGAAAAAGGTTTATCTAAATAACATACTTATATACAATAACCTCCGTTACTTGTTACATATATATCTTGGATTGAGATATACAAAGGTATCGCAGGACCCTAAGTTTGCAAAATTTCTGGGGCATAATGCACAAAGGAAGGACTCAGTTAGTGACTTGGAAGCCTCATCATCAATTAAGAGTTGCTATCAAATTCAAATTTCTCTTATTTTTCACCATCAATCCATAAATATAGTGCCAAATAGATTCATTATTTTTAAGTGTCCTTTATTTAAGTTCTATTAATGTAACACAATTTGAGATCTTTTTAAAACCAATCTTGATATTTTTTCAAGATACTTCAGTTTAGAATTTTTTCTTCTTCATTTGAAGTATTTTGGGTGGATTCTATTAGACATTTCTATATAATATTTTATCAGAAGACCCAAAAGGTTATTGTATCATTTGCTGAGCCAGCAAGTTGGATTGATAAATAAAGATTAGATATTTCCAAGGATTCATGTGTTGAGCGAATTTCAAACAAGTATTTTCATGTGTTATTGTTATTTTTCTCAAAGTTATTCATAATCTTTAATGTGTTTCTCAATCTAAATATTATAACTAGAATAATACTTCAAAACTTGTTTAATTACACTCTGTCTTAACAATTATGCATTTAAATGGTTTCTTCTGATATTTAAATTAAAGAATTCTCAATTGCTCTTTGGT
This sequence comes from Pinus taeda, assembly GCA_000404065.3. Lineage (NCBI taxonomy): Eukaryota > Viridiplantae > Streptophyta > Pinopsida > Pinales > Pinaceae > Pinus > Pinus taeda. The sequence goes on along the minus strand of APFE030544917.1, from coordinate 243,792 downwards.
TTAGATTGATTTCTTGAATATCCAGGTTAAAGGATTCTTAATTGCCCTTTGATCTTGATTATCCCTTAATTCCTCAATCATTATCTGAGTCTGAGAACCCTTAACTGCTCTCTCACCTCGAGTGAAACCCTTCACCCCTCTGTCTCAAAGATCTAAAAAACACTCTGCTATCTTTCCCTTGGAACATTCCCTTTAGTGAGTTAATCCAATTTCGCTCCCTTATTGTTTGACTCCATAGCCCAATGGTCTAAAAGACATCATTTTATCCATCTGTCTAAGTAGATGCTACCACCCAATCTCAAACACAAATCTGAAACCCCTTGAACAATCATAACTAACCTAAAAACATCTTAACTAAAACAAAGTTAAATTTTAACGAGAGAGCCCTCTCTGAGCATCAGGAAGGCTACGTCCTTATCTCCAAAAGTGGTTTGTGGTTACCTTTGGTTTTTCTTTATTTTTACTTCAAAATAATTATCAGAGTGCTATCAAACTTCTCCCAGACACCCAATCTCTAGAACAACGACTTATCATGCTTGAGCATGCCAATGAAGATTGTCATGTTTCAGTGCAAACCATTGAAGTGGCCAAAAAGTGCACCAAATCTTAGTATGACTGAAAAGCCCATCCTCATACCTTCCACGAAGGTTACCTTGTTCTCGTCTATGACCAAGCTCATGATATCCTAGGGCATGGGAAGTTTGAACCATTATGGCTAGGTCCTTACATCATCTGTAAGTGTTTGGGAAAAGGGGCATACCTTTTAGAGGGTACGTAAGGATAAATCCTTCGTAACTCTCACAATTAACTCTACCTAAAGAAATTTTACCCATAACATTTCACATTGAAATGCATGTATATTTTATTTTTCTTTCATTTAGGTAGCTTGCATCCCCCATCATCTCATTCATTGTCTTCTTACATCTTTCAGATGGATCCATCATCCACACCTCATATCGCTTATGCCAATGGTGCAAGTCGCTTCTCCAGGAATCTAGCCTCAGCATCTTGGGACATTTTTACCCCCTTGCATCCATTATTCCACTCCAACAATGTCTGCATTGGATCTTCCACCAATAACTAAGACGAATATGATGTTGTGATAGTAGTTGATGCCCTTTATCATCACATCCTTCACCTTCATGTTTTTGTTGATTCTTTGCTACTTGTCATGCAATCGAACGACATTTATCATGTGCCTAATCCTATCCTATTTAGAAAATATCTATGAGTTATGCTTTTGGCCCATGAAGTTGAATCCATTACATTCAGTCATGTTCCTAGAGCCCAAAATCACTATGTATATACCATTGAAAATAACATTATAGATTGTAATTTATCACATGCATATTCAAGAGGGCATCCATGGCATAAATACATGACGAACCACAAATGTCACAAAAGATGCACAACCATATTATGTATCATAATAAACAACATATAGTGTTTGGAGTCCACTATTCTAAATACATATGACATGCTCATTGCATGTTATGACAAAAAAAAAATTGGAGACCCACATGTCCCTATGCCTAATCACTATCATCTCGAGGCTCCCAATCCAATGGCTACATCTCATTAGCTTGTAAGTCTCAAAATGCTTAACTGGTCATAGCTATGCGCCTAGTGATATCTCGCCATTCCGAGGGAAGACCAATTCACTCATATGTATACCAATCTTCTAACTCATGCAATTCATGCTTTGTCACCCTAGTCAGTAGCATGTCGAACCTATGGTGAAGATCCTTTAGTAGAGCATCACCACCCAATCTATGTTGTGAGGTCGAACAACCCTGATCGACAACTCCAAGCACTACAACTTGTTCTATATATATTGTCAACTTCACCGTTGCTATATTTTCATACAAAAAGTTTATAAATCAGTACTACATACACATATTTCTTAAAATCTAAAGGCATAAAAAATATAGCAACTTTCACTTACTATATAGACCCCATGCTCATCTCGGCAGAAGTGGTAAGTCAGGATCTCCTAGATAGTTCATTCCACTATACAGATAGTCATCTATGTACACTGGAATCTAGTCCTAATGTACAAAGAAATCAGGGCAAAATACTCGTCCGACTCCTCCTCCACCACCACGTCGACGTAGCTTCCCCTAGCAGTGAATCCTAGGCTCCTGTGGGCCCCCATCATAGACCTGTACATTTGGTCAGATGGTCAAGATATTCTCAAAGAAGAATGAACATAAAATTGTCTCAAATGAATAGTTATCTTTGGCCCATCACCTACATAGTGTCAACTATCATTTCAACAACGATAACATCATTTGGGCCCATCCACAGTAGGTCCTTGCCAATACACTCTCCACAAACATCATCTTCCCCCTAGTGATGTGATGAAAGGCATGACTACCCAAGATCTACAACACTATTGTGGTTGTATCCTGTGTCTCTAGCGTTGCTAAGTCATTTATCTAGATGGTTTTTCCCTTTGCACGAACACCTGGTACACAATGACAATCCAAAAACTCTCCTATATGCCTCCCACAAGGTAGCGCTAGATGTATCTCCCCTAACACCACCAAGGGAGGAAATCTTGTCAAAATGTATATGTCCTAGATAATGATATTGATCATGTGCCCCTATACTACAAAGGCCTCTTGATTTGGGTCCCAACATCTGACAATCCTCGACAACAAGGGCTCACCAACCTTCATCAATAGATTCTCCAAGAACTTCAACACCCAATACCATGCCAAAACCCCTCTAACATCATGGTTCCCTTGAATCTCAACATGAAGAGTTTCCAAAACCCATTCTAGCCATGACACCTTTAGCTATGCCATACCTGCATCATAAAATTATGTTTTTTAGTTCAGAGTCAAAGTCACACATCATTGGTTCAAAGATACAACTCATTAGAGCCCCCCATCCTACTTTTCCTCTCAGTCCATAATGTAGTATTTTCCCTCAAAACTGCACTCAATGCAATTACTGGCCCAATTTATGTGTTCCAGAATGCATAAAAATGTCCAAAAAGTGTGCTTTGAACATGAGGAAGAGCAAGGGTTTCCCCCAATGAGTTGAAGCCCTAATCTGAAAATATAATCCACCAAAATTGATGAGTAAGGTTAGGACACCTACCTTCAACTTGCAGATCTTGATTCTAATGGTCGGTTTGTCTGCTACGATCTCCACAAGATTTGGGGGAAGGAAGCCCTTTTATAGGAAAACCCTAGTTTTTCCATCGCCCATTGCGACCAAACTATAACTCGGTTTGAGGAACTGTTAGCACCATTGTAAATATCTCACCGAGCTCTATAATGGGTCTCCCTTTGTTTTTAGTAATGTGACACTTCATCAGGAAGCCATTTTTTCTATGAGGTCTCACTTTGTCACCTATTAAAATCGAATTTCTTCACTTGAGTGACCTATACTCTAGTACCACTTCAATCGTGAACCGGTTGGCTCACGTGTCGATTTTTTTCATAAGTAACCATTATTTACTTATGTATTTTATGGCCACCTCTAGGCCTCCCCTATGTGGCAGCATCATCGAGTCACCCTTGTTCAGAGCATCCGAGATGAGTCACCCTTGTATCTAGGAAGTATGTCCTGAGTCCCCTTGATTCCAGTTACAATGTTCAATACATATTTGTGTTGCATCCATCCCATCATGCTCATATTTGGACTCCAACTATACTGCTCCATCTATGAAAAACCTCCGTCTGAGTAATTTACCATCCCCTCATGAATCGATTCAGTTAGTGTCAGGTCAACCATGCATATTATACACTGATAAGGGAAATCGTTAGTCTGCCACCCATCTTGTTTCCTTCATCATTATCCCTAGTGTCAATCCATTAGTCACTCTTTTATGATCCCTCATCCCTTTGTTGAGGACTCCTCATTGCCTCAACTCTAGCGGGCCCTCTTCAGTCGACTTCAACACATTTATTCCAGAAGTGTGGTCTAGAAGGTGATGTACCTTGGTTCTAGCCTTCATCATTGTTCGATGCCTCAGATCAAGCATAGGGAATCATCATTACCCTTTGAATTGGTTATTTCTCACATGATCAACTATTGGCTTGTTGGGTCCTGACCCAGGTTCAGAAGTGATTTAGCTAAATAAATCCCGAAACTACTGGCCCTTTCAGCAACAGTCCGTTGTGCACGAACTGAGGTCTCTCCCGAGGTAGTATGGGATGGTGCTAGAACCAGGTTTCTGCACCCTAGGGATGTCTTGATGAAGGCTGGGAAGTTCACGAACCGATCCTGCACGCTTGTGCTACTCCGCGTAGCCATCTCACCTTCACGTAGCTCTGTAATGAGCGCGAAGAGGCATTGTCTAGATCCCTTGTCCTTACTATGTTATTATTATAGATATGAATTAATTTTGTGGTCCTAGTATTCTCATCAGTCATTCATTATTCATAACAAGTACGCGCAATCATAAACTGTAAAGAGATGAATAAAAATATAACAGAAGCATAAACACCCAAATCTACGAGCAGATAAACAATATTTCAGAATCAACTTATCTTTTACTAAACCTCTGTTCATTTACAATCCCAACTCCACCTTGCACACTCAGCTGCAGGGGTTCACACACACAGTTGCAGACTCTACCAAGCCTCTATGCACACAGCTGCATAGCCTCTCCTTACTACTACAACCCAAGACTCAGACTTACAGACTCAGAACAAAATTTTTATTCAAAAACCCATAATACTAATGATCAAGACTACCAAAAACTAACTTCTAAATTTAGAGCCTCACTCTATTTATACATTCCCATGGTCTGCAGACCAAGTGTAGGCTGACACATTCTATATTAAATTATAATATTTTAGGGTGGAAAACCCTAGACTCTCACGCTCCGCACCTACATTTTATGGGGTCTTTACATTATATTGACAAAAATGCAGCTTTAGGCCCCAAAAACCCGCTATGGGGGGATCCACTGCCCAACAGGCCCCAACACAATCATCGTGACTCGTCTCAAGTCACTCAGCTGGTGTGGTGATATTTACATGAAGTCCATCCAATTGTGCTTGTGTGTCGTGAAGGTCCGCAACTCCTCATGCTGTGTTGTCTAGGTCTGCTCCATTTCTGCTTCTACGTCTAACTTAATTCTCCACTTTGATGCCGGCTTCTAGTACCTGTGTTTATAGTCCCACACCTTTTTCCAGCTTGTCGAGTCAAGAAGAGTATGCTTTGGTCGGTTAGTCAGACAACTGGCCCACCCGTGTAGGGCTTCAGGTGACTGCAATTTACTCTTCCTGGGAAGGGCTCTCCATTAAGTTTGACTAGCTAGATCGCACCTCCGTCTGTGACCTTGTTTACCACATATGGTCCCAATTAGTGCATTCTGAATTTTCTAGGAAATTTTTTGAACTTGTTGTCATACAGAAAAACTAAATCGTTTACCTTGAATGTGTGCAACTTGATATGGCGATCGTGCCAAGATTTCTCACGTTGTTTCTATACCTGCTGATCGAACCCCGCCAGAAATCATTCTTCCTCAAGTTCTTCTAGTTGCACGAGCCTCTCTTCCAATGCTTCACGGTCTAACATGCCTATCATTGTTGCTATTCACAAACTGGGTACGATGTACTCCGTTGGCATGACTGCTTCCCTGCCATAGACTAACTTGAAAGGTGTCTGACCCATCAATTTCTTGCATGTGGTTCTGTATGCCCATAATATGGTAGGTATGCACAAGTCCTAGTCATTTTGATACGCATTACATAATTTGGTTAGCGTATTCTCTAGAATCTTGTTGAATGCTTCTACCATCCCATTAGCTTGCAGATGGTATGGCATACTTTGCTAATGATACACCTGGAACTCCTCGATGAGTTCGCTAATAGTTTCATTTAGGAAGTGCATTCTGTGGTCACTCATTAAAATTTTCGGGCATCCAAACCGTGTCAACACATTCTCAAACAAAAATTTCGCTGCTATGGCAGTCGTGCAGTCCTTAACTAGCTGTGCTTCTGCCCATCGAGTCAGGTACTCTGTTGCGGTGATGATGTAGCGCGCACCTGTCTTCCCCTGTGGTTTGATTGGCCCCACAAATTCTATTGCCCATTTTTTGAATGGCTACAACATCATCTGTGGATTGAGTGGCATCTCATCCCTTCGTGATGGTTTCCCCGTTCGTTGACATACGTCGCAGGCCCGATAGTATGCTTTCGAATCTTGATGTAGGGTTTACCACCATAGCCTAACGTGAAGAATCTTCTATGTCATTGCCTGTCCTGCATAGTGTCCTCCTACAGCCCCCCAATGTGCTTCCACAAGGATCTGTCCTCGTTTAAATTCAGGTACATATCTTCATAATATCTCATTGTTTCCCATTTTATAGAGGTGCCCCATGATGACAGAAAATTCAGCCACGCGTACCACCAATTCCTTCTTCTGTTGGACTGAATATTCCTGCGGCACAGTCCATATGGTTAAGAAATGGATTATATCTTTGAAGTGGCCATCCCCGATGCACACTGCAAAGGGCTGGGCATCAAGTAGTCCTTCCTCCAAATTTGTTGGCTCCTCATCGGTCTCAATTCGTGATAAGCGATCTGATCCTACATTTAGGCATCCCGGCTTTACGATGACCTTGAAGTCATATTCTTGAAATAGTAATAGCCATCTGCATATGTGCCTCCCCAACACAGGCTTGTTCACTAGGTATTTCAATGTGGAATGATCGGTATACATCTTGAAGTGCCCACCAAGTAGATAGTGGCGGCATTTCTGGAGCATGTATACCATTGCCAATCCTTCGTTCTCAGTAGTAGAATAGTTCTTTTTGGTTTTGGACAGCCGCCGACTCACGAACGTGATCGGGTGATCCATGCCTTCTGCGCCTTCCTATGTAAGTACAATGCCCAGCGCAATACATGATGCATCAACATGTACATGAAATTCTATGTCCCATTTTGGGAAGACTAAAATGGGAGCAGATGTCATTTTTTCCTTGAGAACATCCAAACTTTTCATATAATCATCATTCCAACAATATGTAGTGTCCTTTTTCAATAATTGTTCCATCGATGCTGTGATTTGTGCATAGCTCTTAATAAACGTTCTATAGTAACCCGTGTGTCCCAATGTGGCACGTAGTTGTTTGACACTTCGCAGTGCTTCCAGATTGAGAATAACGGCAATCTTCGCAAGGTCCGCCATCAGGCCTTGTTTGTAGACCACATGGTTGAGTAGATTTCCAAAGGGGACTACGAAGGTGCACTTCTTAAGATTCAACGCAATCTGGTGTCATCGGCAAGTATCTAGCATCAACCATAAGCTCACTATATGGTGTTTAACTAACCTGAATACAGTCCAATCATCCAAATAGACCTCCAAGAACGTGTGGATGTATTCCTTGAACGCAACCACCACTATGCGCGAAAATATTGCTGGCATGTTCTTGAGTCCAAAGGGTATAACAGTGTATTGAAAACATCCCCATTCGGTTGTGAAGGTTGTCTTGATCCTATCTTTTGGTGTGATCTTGATCTGATGGTTCCCTGAGAAGCCATCTGTGGATGAGTAAGCTTCCTGTCCGCCAACATTCTCTAATACTTCACCTGTAAATGGTGTGGGAATCGATCGTGAACACAAGCGTCATTAATCTTTCTGAGGTCAATGCAGATTCTAATTTCACCTTTCTATTTTTTCTCCTATACTACCATAGGACTCACAAAGTCATATTCTTACACTGGTTCAATAATTCCAGCTACAAGCATTTTGTTTAATTCTTCACAGACCTTTTCTTTATACTTTGGATTCAAACGGTAAGGTCACTACTTAACTGGCTCCACGTCCGATTTTAGAGTGATCTTCATCATCCATAAAGCACCCATGATCCCCTTTAAGTCTGTGATTTTGGTTGGGAACAAATCTTGATATTCGCGAAGTAAAGCGGCAACCTTATCTATCGTAGCATTATCCTAGTAGTCCCTAAGCATCGCATGCTTCGGCTCTATATCTGTACTAATGTTTACCTACTTTGTTTTTAGTGGCGTAGTGATGTCGAGGTCCTCAATTGAGGGTCCTCAAACCTCACGACACCCTTCAGTTTCTAGAATATTAATGTTTCAGGGGTCATCATCATCCTCTTCTACTTATACACTATAACATTCTAGGGCATGGCTTAACTGGGTTACCCATTCTGGTTGAACTACTTCCTGTGGTTCTTGTGGTATTTTGAAGATGGTAGCTTTCACGACTTGCAGTGCGTAATCAATAGTATCCGACCATCGGTCTTCAAATGTGAATGTTAACAAAAATCCCTCGCACAAGACATCCCATTCGCCCGTACCATGTTGGAATTCCGTATCGGTATACCAATTCATGGATATGACATCCAGGGTATGATAGAATAAGTGTACCCATCCAGGCTGAGGTTCTTCTCCATAGGCCTTGGTTCATTTCGCAAGGTGCATGTGCGGGTCATCACGTCCATCGTATTTATCTGCTAGCTGTAGTTCTAGTTTCCCAAATCGTAGCTGCATCATCCTCCTACACCCATGCCAGTTTTCAAAATTTCCTTGATGTGTTCCCCACCAACTCGCAAGTGTCTCACGCAGTGCCCACTTCAATGCATCGAACTGCTACCATTCCGGTACTGCGCTTTCAAACTTGCTCAAGAATTCATCCACCGTTGTCAATCCATCATATGTTGGTAGATCTTAGGCCTGGGTTGTTACGCAACGCAGTGATCTAGTCATCATGATGTAATTTAGCATTGTTACTTCGTTTAACCGATTGTGCCAGCATTCGTCTTCTTCATTTGAATCTAAGGTGCAGGAACCTGCACCCTCCCATGAGATCCTTCCATCTGAAGTCGGATTCACCCAATACTGATCTCACATAGTTATCTTGTAGACATATTCCCGCTCATCGTCACTTCCATCATCGCGCATGGGTTTAGTGTAGCGTGCTCCTTCGGTTGGGTCTAGTGGAACTACTACGTGTAGGGACTTTTTCTCGAATATCATCTTCCGCTTCTTCAGGTTGATGATTCCATTCATATCAGTGGCCTAGTTTATTCCTAGCAATGCAGGATAAGGATTGTTGTCATCAACAATCTCTATCACTTCAAAGTCTGTCTGTGCACTCGTGCCTTCGATATCAACTATTACCCCTTGCAACCTCCCCATGGGAAAAATCTTCTGTTGGTTCGTCATTCATAACTGGATAGGGGACCACTAAAATGTGGGCCTGCCCATGCATTCCCATGTCTGCTTTGGTAACACATTCGCGTCCAAACCCAGGTCTAGTATTACCTAATCCATTTCATATTCACCAATCTGTGTCGTCAATCTCATTTCCCTCCCAGTAGGCAATGCATGCTTTCCCAGTTTTGGACTGCGCGCAGTTCCCCTGACCCTGCACACCTAGTTATCAACTCATGTAGTCCTTTAATCACCCTATTGTCACGCACTAATTTTATGCAGGTATCTAAAAAGGTAGTTAGCATAGAAGGATCCATTCCTGGCTCTAGTTGATCCTTACTACCTAAAGTAGAGGCCTCTACGAAGCTCTTCTTAGCTTCCATAAACGTCTCCTTTTCACATTCCAAGTCAAACTCAGATTTCTTTATAGGAGCCTTGCGAACCCATGTATCTTCCTCGGGCTGCTTCCCCTTATCTTCCCCTGTGGTCGTGCCACTTCTAAGAATCATGTTCATGTTGGGGTCTTCTTCGCGCGGTTTAAACCTCGTCATTTGGATATTTAGAGTCAGAGTAGGCTATAGTACCCCATTCTCGTGCATCTGTGTGATCAACATAGGACAATCTATCATTTCATGATCAAACTGACAGCAGTACGAACAAGATATTCTCGCTGGGTTGGTACAATCATGAGCATGGTGCCTCAGTCCTCCGCAATTGTAACAGATTAACTGTCCTTGACCCTTTCCAAGCCCCATTCCTCCTCATCCTCGACCTCGGCCCTGAAATCCAGCGCGCGCCATCTCCGCTGTTGAGTCGAGGCCTCGCGTTTCTATCTGCATTCTATATGCTAGGGTCCACTCCATAATTAACTCGTAGCTGTGACAAGTAATCTCATTGTGGCCCACCGATCTACAAAAAATTCAAAACAGTTGTTGGGGAGTCTGTGTATACTTCTGCAACAAATGACAGTTATCCGTCATGTGTTTTCCTCCTATCTGACAGATCGTGCACCATAGTTTGGGAACCGCACTTGGCCCTACCTGTGCCTCTGGTCTCAATGGCATTAGCCCCCCTCCTACCAAGTAGTTCACAAATACTGGACAATGGCCTTTATGGCCCCCGCCTTTGCATTTTATGCACCACACTTCTTCATGCACCTCTGGCCGTGGCGCCCTATCCTACTTCAAACTCTGCATCTCCAAGCATAAATTCTGTAGTTGCGCGTGAATCTATTGGACTCCCAATCCCAGATCCTGTATTGGTGTTTCATGCAACCTCATTGTCATTTCCAATGCTTTGGCCTAGGTTGAAAGTTTCTGCTGTGACAGCGCCGTCCTCAGGTGTGGTGTCAAAGATGCCACAAACCACGTGTGGTGTTGCACATCCATTAGCATCGTATTAGCCTCGTGGATCATACTCTTTAGCCTCTGATCTAGGTTCCAGGGGGTCTTGCCTGGAAGCATCGCGATCTCCTTAAACCTGATGATGGACTATGTCTCTGATTTTGGTCAGCTAAATTCTCTGTTTAGCGCATTCTGGATCTCCACTAATCCTACATTTGGGTGATCATTAGAGTGCTTAATATACCATGTCAGCGCGCAATCTTTTAGCGTGCTTACCAATGTGGCCCTCTTAATGTTGTCATCCATGACCCCTTGTGCTTCCCACACTGCTCTTACCATGAATGAAAACTGGTCCAGATGCTCATTCCCTACTCCTCTGAATATGGGTAGCTTGATCGCGCTCGCCATGCTGAACCGTGGGGGTGGTGGAGGTTGGGTGGGTGAAGATGGAGGTGAAGGAGGTGAAGTGGGTGATGGCGTAAGTGGAGGTGATAATTGTGGAATGCACTGCCTTATCAAACTGACTGCACTTCTTGGAGAAACCTGAGCGTGCTCTTCCTCGCTCTCTCATGAAGGTGAAATTAAAGGCCTTCTCCCTAATCCCTCGGTACCTTTGTATATCTTTCCGCTCCGCATCGTTTCGAACATTAATGTATTCACATCACTCGTTTTTCACATAATAGCATCTTAATCCAGGTATTCAAGGATTTAATGTACCTACCTCTTGGTCCCTTGAGAAAATATCGCTCTGCTTCGCTATAGCTCACGGTCGTGTCTACCGCAAACTCAATGATAACTCCCCTTATTATTCGGTCGAGCCAATGGTCCACGGCTTGTGTGATCTTATCTTTTGATGCCTCTAGTCTACGCACTAACTCTGGAATCCACATTATCGGTTGATAGAGCTTGTACCTTCCCTGGCTGTCAAGTAACCTCGTGATCCACTCTGTTATCACAGAAAAAAGGTTCTAAAATTTTGGACAACTTGTATGATTCCAAAGTTTTTATGTTAGTCACAGTCAAGTCATTTTTATGTTCTGCTTAGAGTTTAAGTCCTAGAGTCAGAGTCTCGTTTCCATTATCAAATAAATGTCAACGGCCTGGTTTTACCCATAATGGATCCCACATCATTCCAAAAGTGTCATGTATTTGGTCATTTTAAAATTTGAACGCACTACAAAATTGTCTAGGAGTTTTCATAGCGCAAAACTCTGAAAATACACTACATGCACTACAAAATTGGGGATTAGTAGTTAGGAGTTTTCGTAGCACAAAACCCCAAATTTATACTGGATGTGCTACGAAATCAGGGATTCGTACCAAATCTTGTCTAGCTATCAAATTCACTAGAATCCGTTAATGTTTCATCATCACGTGTTAGTCCATGAACTTTACTTATCACATGCAGCAATTCACATTCATCGTTAGATTCGTTAGGAGTCATTTGTCCACACTCATTTCAAATTTCAAAAAGAAAAGGTAAGGGTGAATTGGTCCTAGTCATTTTCGTGCCATTTTCATGCATGAGAAACACTTGATGCTTTCCTTAAGGTCGATTTAGCAACCTCAGGGTGAGCATAGACCAAAATTGTTTCGTAGGCTTCAAGCAAGGCAACTCTTCATCCAATTCAAGTGAGGCAGCTCTTAAACTAAACAGGGCAGTTTCTTCCAGGTTTCCTCTACAGGGATTTCAAAGAAGAAATTTCTGAAGAGAACAAGAATCATAGATCAGGCTGATGTTTCAGAACTGAGCCTAAAGGCTTAGATGCTCTCACAAACAATAAAAAAGTTGAAGAATCCTTCAAAAAAGTAGGTTGCTGAAGGTTCTGCAAAAAACTACAAGGAGGTCACAGCCAAGTAAGTAAGGAATTTGCTCTCAATTTCACAGGTTTGAATACAAAGGTTGGAGTGTTAGAATTACCAGTTTCTCCTGAGGTCATATCTTTAGTCACAGAGATTCCTAGAGGTCAGGAGAGATGGTTTAAGAATTTCAAGTTTGAGATGGCACCCTGCAAGATATTCCTGAAGCCAGAATTTATAGACTCAGACATAACTAAAGCAGTGCCTAGAAGTTATGTCAAAGACTCATTTCCAATTTACTCTCATGCATACAAAGGTATTTTACCTATGAAGGAAGATACCAAAAGGTGTATTCTTACCATTTCAAGCTCCTATTGCATTTCACTGGAATAATATCTCTAGACCTACCTTTCTATCTGTTTCGAAGCTTAGGCAAGATGTCTGATAAAATACAGTTGAAGAAAGAAGCTTCTGAAACATCATTGTTCCATAATGGCTTGATCAAATTCATTGTCTTACATGAACTTTAGAAGGTAGATAGAGAATGGTTTGCTTTTCTATTTATATCTGGTTTTAGAGCTAAAACAGGACTTAGCCTAAGGGCTAAGGAAATATCATCACTAGCAGCTAGTCACCAAGAAGAAGCTAGGTCAAGCAAGTTTGTGAAACTAAAAGCTAGAAAGCAAGTTAAGGAACCAATGACACCACTGATTGCTTAAGATACCCCTCAACAGTCACAGAAGGAGAAGGTTCAAATCAAGGTAGCAGCACAAGAACAGTCCATCGGTGAAACAGTCCAAAGAAGAGTAACTAGAAGCCAATTAGCCAAGGAAAAGGGTAAAACAGTGGTCACTGATGATGTGGCCTATTGGCATAAGGTGAAGTTGTGAAGAAATCCTAAGAAGGACAATTTTTGAGAAAAAAATGTGCATTTTGATTCACACAGCAGTTTCGTAGCACGCTACGAAACTACTGTAGATGACATGCAATGCACAACAGTTTCGTAGCGCGCTATGAAACTATTGTAGCTGCAGTTTTGTTTTTGGATTAATCTTCAAAGCAAAAAGGGGATATTTTTGAGAAGGATGCTACTGTAGAGATGTAAAAAGATCATTTGAAAATTTTCATACCCTAAGTAAATATGAACTCAAGGAATGCAAGATATGTGCAAGAACTAAGCCTTGCGCTACGAAAAGAACAGTACATTTCGTAGCTCGTCTAGTTTGTCTTCCTTTAGGAAACTTCAAGGAGTTTTGTTTTGGCACAAATGTAAGAGCAGGGTCCTATGATTAATTAAATATGTGTCATGTGACTAAAAGAGATAGTATGGCCAACAGAAACTTTGAAGAATATCCTTGAAGACCAAAGCAGCATTGCAGGGGACAGTTGCCTAGTTTTCAGGACAGTCAAAGGAGAGGTGATTGAAGGCCAGCATGGAGGTTATAGTCATCATCAAAGTCGAAGTTAAGGAGGAGGAGAAACTGTCAAAGATCGAAGTTATTACAAAGTAAAGGTTGTTGCTAGCATAATAAGGAGTTGTACTCCTAATTGTATTAGGACTCTAGGACTATTAGTTAACTACCACTTGTAATTAATTTTGTTTAAAGTATGAATAGGTGTCAAGTCAAGTAAATTCGAATTCCCCTCATATTGGAGGAAGGAATTGAAGATTGTAATGATCTCTATAAAGAGCAAGAGGTGTAATGCACCAAGGGTTGGAAATTTTCAAAAGAAACAATCACTCTGTGTCATTGTGGAAGGCTGTGTTTTTTATGTTAATATAGAGGTTTGGCTTTACTACTCAGGATTCAGAAGAGAGTTTTAATGTTTGATTTCCCTCATGGTTTACTCCATTTACTCACTTGCAGTGGTATGAATGCATGTTACTTAGAATTCATTGACAATGCTCTAACTTCCTACATGTGTTTATAGGTTGTGTTCCTTATATTTTTGTTCTGTTTTGCTGATATATTAAAACTCTTGATGCCCTGACTTCCATGTTAAGCTAATCTTACTGTGATACTGAAACATATTCTTACTCCATAAGCCCAATGGATGTTTATTGATTGTGTTCAACCATTTATACCTTTCCACTTGTTCTTTTATAGATTTAGCCATCTAATCCTTAATTGAAATCTTTAACCCAGTGAGAGATCCCTCTCAAGTTGAGGAGGCTAAGCCTTACCTAAAAGTTTGGTTTGAAATAGTTACTCAAAGTCTTCCTAATCAGCAACCTTCCAGTGTTGGGTTTTGTGATAACACACTCGTACAGTTCAGAAGAGAAGGACGCGAAGAAGATCTCGTGGATTTCTATATATACGTAGCGATCCAGCCACCTTTTCTCGAATATCTACAGAGTTCTGTTTTCCTCTGTCACGAACTTATGAAGCTTCTGATCCAACCAATCTTCAATTTCCTTCTTCATATGATTCCAATGTTTCGAAATCAGACATCCCTTAGGCAAATCCAGGTCCAGGCAATGGAACCATTTGTTGGCTGGTTGGGGCTTGACCCAGGTTCAAAAGAGATTTAGCCAAACAAATCCCGAAACTACCGGCCCTTTCAGCAACATTCCGCAGTGCATGAACTGAGGTCTCACTCGAGGTAGTATGGGAGGGTGCTGGAACCAGGTTTCCACACCCTAGGGATGTCTTGATGAAGGCAAGGAAGTTTGTGAACCGATCCTATGCACTTGCACTACTCCACGGAGCTGTCTAACCTTCACGTAGCTCTATAACGAGCGCAAAGTGGCACTGTCTAGATCCCTTGTCCTTACTGTGTTATTATTATAGATCTGACTTAATTTTTTGCGCCTAGTATTCTCATCAATCATTCATTATTCATAACAAGTAAACGCAATCATAAACTGTAAAGAGATGAATAAAAATATAATAGGAGCATAAACACCTAGATCTATGAGTAGATGCACAATATTTCAGAATCAACTTATCTTTGATTAAACCTATGTTCAGTTACAATCCCAACTCTGCCCTTCGCACTCAGCTGCAGGGGTCCACACGCATAGCTGCAGACTCTACCAAGCCTCTGCACACACAGCTACAGAGCTTCTCCTTACTACTGCAACCCAAGGCTCTAACTTACAGACTCAGAACGAAATCCTTATCCAAAAATCCATAATACTAATGATCAAGACTACCAAAAACTGACTTCTACACTTAGAGCCTTGCTCTATTTATACATTCCCATGGTCCGCAGACCATGGGTAGGCCGACACATTCTATATTAAATTACAATATTTTAGGGCAGACAACCGTAGACTCTCACACTCCGCACCCACATTTTGTGGGATATTTACATTATATTAACCAAAACTAGGCTTTAAGCCCCAGAAACCTGCTCTGGGGGGATCCGCTGCTCAACATCAACAACATCTCATTATTACACGATTGAGAATTGTACACTTGATGGTCCAGTGATCCAGATGATTGTGCTAGTGACTCCTGGGTGTGTGTGAGATGTTTTAGACCTCATGAGGAGGTGTCCCTTCAAGTAACCTCCCACATGCTCAGATGTACACAAATGTTGATCCAACCTCAAATGCAGTTTCACAAATTTGATGAGTTCAGTTTCAGTTGCTTGCAGCACCCACAACATGCATATCTCCTTCAGATGATCCATTCAGATCTTCAGAGCCCCTTCATGTTCAGTAGTGCTTCTTTGGTTGTGATCCCCCCCTCCATGTCAGCTTGAGGGGCATTTTGTCTCATGTACTCAGATATTATTGTATAAAGTCTTGGCCTCTTTTTTTCCAGACACATTATGTATATGGGATTCATTATATTATTTTTTAGCCCATTAATACCAATGTATGATGTATCATGTACTTTGTATATTGGTCCCATGTTGATGGGTTCGCCATTATTCTTTGTACTTAGTTATCTCGGCAGGTATGGGTATGCATCCCTTACCTCATTTGAGATTATGTACTCCAAAATAAAAGGAGGCTTATATCAATTTAGTAGCTCTCGCCCCCTCCATTTTTGTCCTTCTTTGCATTACTTAAATTGTATCTCTCTCTCTCTCTCTCTCTCTCTCTCTCTCTTTGACTCCCTTTGGTGTCTCATGGAAGTGTAAACTACAACGCATTTCGGTCATATGATTTTCTCTAGCACTCATACATTGAGGGGAAATCTCTTATCACCAAAAAATGATCACCTAGCCATTTCTAACTAGGTGGATCGAAATACACCATGTAGGATTAATTTTACCATAGTAAAATCATTTTCACCATGGGAAATAATTTAGTAAACCATTTTTATTAAGTGATTTTTGATTAAAATTAAAAAACCCCATTAGAGTAATTGAATAGATCATTATTTATTTAATTTTGTCTAGGAATAATTATTAAATCATTACTTGATAATTATTCCTTGTCACGTTTGACTAAATCAACTAGGAATAATCAAATAAATCACTACTTATTTATTATTCCTTAATTCTATTATTGGAATAATTGTTAAATTATTATTTAATAATTATTTCAATTTCACACAATTCTTTATCCTCGCGAAATAATTAATAAATCATTTTACTTGTTAATTATTTCTAAATAGAGATATTTGACCATTTTAAATATATTTTCCCTCTCCAAGAAATATATAAAGTATTCCTAAAGGTTAGATCTTGATGTGGTCAATATTATTTTATTATTCTTCATTTCTGAGATCAACCTAATACTTTGTTATAAATAAGAGGGTTTTCCATTCATTCTTCACCATGATCATTATCATAGTCACTACTATCATCTTCTTGCATTTGAGCTCCCACTTGAGTTCTACACAATGTTTCTAGTTTTTCACATATTGAGAGAGAGAGAACTCATCACTAAAGTGTCAAGGACATCAAAGGACCCATCCTATGGAGGGGGATTTGTTCAGATATTTAATAGGTGTATTAATTCTCCCGCATATATATGTCAATCCGGGCTCGTAAACACGAGTTGTACTGCACTTTCTAAATTCAGTTCTTGGTCAGATTTCTAATTGTTTCCTTTATGAAATGAGTTAGCTAAATCTAGCGCACAATTAATCAAACCCTAGCTAGTAGAATCAATGATCAAATTCTAACTTGAAACTCTTAATGAATCTATACTTAAATGAAATCCCAATCTGAATCACAAGACATATGCTAAGCAAAAACTTCCAATAAAAACACTTTATCAAATAACTCAAATCCCATGAAAACCCTAACAAATCCTAATTCTATTACCTATGCTACTCTTGAATGAAAAGTTGCAAATTCTAATCTATTTCAAGCATGCTTGGAAGGAAAGTAAACTTGAAACTAAGCTTTCCAAAGGTAACTTCAAATATGTGATAAGCTTCACTCTTGGACACAACTCAGAAGAATCTCTGACTAAAAACCTATTCAATCCTCTTTCTTGTTTAACTAAGTACAAATCTAAATCCTCTACCTGAAACTAAAAGACATAATAACCTCAAATCAAAATACAATCTTCTAGCATTCAGTCATTATGAAAGGAAAACTTAACTCAATGAAATACCAACTCTCCTTGTGAAACCAATGGAAGCTTGTCTGTAAACTGATAAACTTAAACCTATACTTTGTTTCACACCCTTAACCAGGCAACTTGATCTCTCACACTAATAAATATTCCTAATCTATCATAATCTTAAGAACAAACTTCAAGCCTTAACTCTATTCTTAAGAATGACAACAAATAAAACAACTATAAATTGGTATCAGGCACACAAAACTGTACTCAGGAAACTTATCCTACATTTGCATAAATCTCAAGCAAACTTATTCAAAATCTCAGCAAACCAACACTCTACAACCTAACTTCAAAATCAAATCAAGCACACCTTTGATGGAAACTACCTTAGGCTAGAAGCTCAACACTCAAAACAAAGGGAAATCACACTGGAAACTAAAACTAAATCGTTTACCAAAATCAATCTTTGATTTTATTAAGGAACTAAGAATCTATTTGAGAAACAAGACAAAATCAAACGATGTTAAGCTAACTTAATCAACCAATCTAGAAAGCAATATTTCTATGGTACACGCATCTATGTAAATAATCCAACAAGAAACCAACGAATTTGATCACTGAAAGAAATAATCAAATGCGATTTATTAAAAATCAAATGAAATCCACTTCAATGCGTAACTAAACTGAAACCATACGAATCCTAATTTCTCAATGGGTTATCTCAACTTCAGCATCCAAGGATTGTTCTGCATTTCCAATGGATTTATAATGTGATTAAGACAAATTTTTATATAACTATGACAACAAAATTAGGGCAATACGGTTTGTGGCTCCAGAGCACATAGTATGACTCTTCCTTAGAAGTAGGAGCGTCAATCACACGAGAACCATACATTCAAATTGCTGAAGTAAAGGATCTGAAAACACATCACATAGTCGGCATACCAAAATCATTTCAAATTCAATAGAAACCTCGCACAACATATAAACAATTGAAAAAACAGAGATAAATGAAAATCAGTTATGACTATCACACAACTATATTCCTAAGAAATGATACAAAGTTGAAATTAGAAAGTGGTGGGCCCAACCACACCTAGGGAGATACTTACCTAGAGGAAACTAAAAGTTTCAATCACAGCTAACTCATGAATTCACAGTGAACCATCCAACGAATTGATCTAAACTCAATACATTGCCATCATAACAGTATTTTAATTAAAAATATTTGTCTAGAGATAAAATATACAAATGGAAGTATATCCCTCTATTCCCTACCTTCCTAATTATTAAAGAGCAACCTTTATAGGCATCGACTTGGTTAAAAATAAACTGAACCATACATAGCAAATTTTCAGCTTGGCTAAATTGATCTTCTAGATTGGATTGTTGGAACAACTTGTTCTATTTAGCATAAAAATTCCTCAACTAATCCCAACATAGGACAAGAACTTATCAAACCATAATGTGGCACAAAACTAGGCAGATCTGAATTTGACTGTTAAGTACAAATCTGGTTATTTTATATAAATTGGCCTCATATATCTCCACATATCTTCCAAACCATAAGGACTTTTAGAAAATTGTTTCATAGTTAGTAAATTGGATATACAGGGACCAAAACCCATTTTCCATATTTTCTTTATTCACATTCACCTACATGGAAATTGAGGTGGAAGTGGGCAGTTTGACAATTATTGTAGATTTGGGCAAATTTGTGAATTTCCTTCTGGAAACCCATATGAGTGACCTGGGTGTAATCCAGGGTATGGAAAGGTATTAAAACATTATTTCTGACAATAAAATCTCTCGGTTTCTCCAGAAGCATACTGAAAGTGTCAAAGCCTCAAATTGGTCATTTTCATACTGTACTGGCTTGTGAAGAAACTCGACGATGGAACCCTGTGAAAATGACCTTAGCCAAACCTCCATTAGTAAATCATGGCATAACCATCTTTAATCATAGAAAACCTAATAAAACTAATGATAATCAACCATGAGCCATAGGATGTGATATGGCGATAAATGATGGAATTATGACGTGAAATGAGTATGTTGGTGTCGAAATTTAGGTTATAAATGGCAGTTTTGTATGATGGAAAAATGAGAATATTCTAGGCCCAACATCCCCCCATGCCTGAGGGTTTGCATGTCCTCACATAAACAAATATGTTTCTCTTTGATAGGTTCTTGTGGGACAACATTACTTGGATATTTGAAGGTGTTAGTTCTTGTGGAGGAGCACTTACTTGAAGGTTTGGAGGTGTTGGTTCTTGTGGTGCAACACTCTCCATACTTAATAGGTCACAATAATTTACTGAGCAATATAAATTAAGGACAAGAAAGGGATGATTGAAGGAGATATGAGTGATGGAGATGGTGAAAGGGAAATTGGTACTCTATCTGCTTAAGTCTAGTGTTTATAGGCGGTTTCCTTTATCATTTCATGGTAGTAATGACTTCATCCTAACGTTTTTCATCATGGAAGGAGAAGACATCATAGAGGTTGTTTTATCAATTCACCATAAGTTTTTTTCTCTTAACATGTTCTTGTAATCAAAGTATATGCAAAGTGGTGTTATCACCTGGATTGAACCTTAGGCTAAAGGAAGGCAATGCCAAGGTAACCACAAAACACGCTTAGCCAAGTAGCTAGCCCTACTAGGCCTCGAGAGGGCTCTCTCCGTAAGGATCTCAGCCAAGATGACTGGATCAGGAAAAGGATTTTAGGCTAGGTATAGTAGTACAAAGTTTTGATTGGATTTTGAAGGGGTTTTGCTGGATCAGGAGGAGCTGGACAGTTTAGGGCTAGGGAATTAGGTCAATTTTGTAGGGTGTTCAATGGAGCAAGGTAAGCATAAGATTTAGCACTCTATGGATTTATGGGTGAGGTTTTTTAAGACTAGTGAGAGGCTAGGAAGAGGATGTCATTACCATGGATCCTTCCCAAACTATAGAAAACATATAATGGTGAATATTTCCCCAAAGCAGAGCAATGATGTAATGAATTCTACCTATCAACTTGAAAACATTCACTTAGAAGCAATGAAATGATTAAAAAAAATACAAAAAACATACTAACATATGATCACAAGAGAATAAAATGTACTAAAACTCCATACCACATGGATCCTAGAAAAATAGCTGCAATTCTTATTAATCTCCTGCTAAACTGCTACAAAATGATGTACAATCAAGGTATGAGCATCCAGCTGAGTCCAACCCTCTACAATGAGAAATAAGAAGAAGATATAGGAATTTTTTCAACCTCCTCCCATCCTCAAGGGTCGAATCCCTAAGATGAGGATCTAATCTAACCAACACTGAACAAGAAACAGGAATATAGGCATCTTAACAACTTGCCTCTAAAAGTGAAAAATTGATTCATTTGAGCTCAAAGTGACTTTTAATGTAATGAATCTATCCTATACTACTAATTACCTATCATATTTACAAGCCAAGTGATCATTTACATCAGTAAAACATCCTCCATTAGAGAAAATCCATGAACAAGTCAAAACATAGAAAAATAGCCATCCTGTGCAAAATTTGCCCTACGCACAGTGCCACTAGCCCAACACGTAATGCCACTTTTAGATCCTTTTTGGAAACCTTCATAACATCCAAATTGAGCTCCTGGTAGCTCATTGGAAAGGCCTTCAAGTATACTTTCTAAAACACCTAGAATTTCTTCATTTAAAGCTCATTTGACCCCTCAAAAGTTGATTCTCCCAAGACTGCTTCTGTGTGTCCAAAAAGTGGCAAAAATGTCATTTTTAGGGTGTTGTTTGACCTTTTGGTGGACCAGTTCTGCCCCAAAAACTTAGAAAATCCATAGGATGCATGTACTCATCACTCTGAATCCAAAAATGCAAGCCATTTTTCTGTTGGATGCTACTAAGAAAAGTGCAGCGAGCCAAATTTTCAGTGTGTGCAATTTCCAAAAATTGTAAAAAGCAAAATCTCCTCCAAACCTGACAAAAATTGGTGAGCAGCAACACCATCAAGCATCTTGATGAGCCAAGGAAGCTTCAGCAAGCAACCTAAGCATATCCTCCTCTTTTTTTCCCTTTAGAGCCCGCCTTAGCCTAGCTTTCATCTTTTTGACCCTCATGTTGCAAATTTTGTTTCGGGTCTTGTAATGATAGGCTATGTGCTTGATCATCTGATTGTCCCTATTGGCCTTCTACAACAGCTTCTCTAGTTTCAAATTGACTCTCTCAATCCAAGTCTCTCTATCATCCTCAATTTCCTTCTCAATGGGAGACAAAGTGACCGATGCCTCCTTGTCATTTTGTCGTTTTACCTTGAGAAGTTCCAGCTCCATGAAGACCTGCTTGTTCTCTTTTTCCAAATATGTGATGACATACTTGGCTGTCTCCAAATTTTCCATAAATTCTTGGACTTGAGCCTCCTTTTCCCATATGATGATGTCTTTTATTGTTGCTTTATCCTGAGCCTCTAAGTCAATTGTTTGAGTATAATGCTACTCCGGCTCATCATGCTCTATCAAATCAAAGTCTCTCTCTTCCTCCTCATCATCAAAACTTTCCTCAGGCATCTTTTCTTTCCCTTTCTATAGTTTCTACACTTGTACTTGTTGTGTTGACGAAGAAGGCAAAGCCCTTTCCACATGCTGTGGAGCTAGCATTTTCCTATGAGTTGATGAAGAAGGAAAGGTCCCTCCCACATCTTGTGGAGCAAACACTTGCCTATCAACTGCAAAAAATCTCCTTGTGCTCCTCTGATATGTCATGTAGCTCTCGGGCACCTCAGTAGCTCTAGTCTCTTTGGATTTCTCATTTGTCTTCACCTAAGCACTGCTAGAAGGTCCCCCTGATTATTAAGACACTGGTGGAGGAGTTTGACGACCCCTGAAGATGTCATGAGCAATAAATGTCTCCCAAGCAATGTTGAGGAGGCTAAGATGATGAAGCACAATCATCTTGATCAGGGAATAATGATAGAAACTACTCATCTACTGAGGGTATGGCTTTTTCTACACAAAATGGGCCATCTTCTCAATATTCCTGAACAAGAAATAAGGGAGGTTTAACATCCTCACCCTGGTAAAATGCTTGAGAAGCTTGAAGTGATAGGTGTACAACCTAGAAAATCTCCCCTCACAAGTAAAATATTTCATGATGATTTTCATCATAGGGGCATACTTGTCCTCAAGGAATCTGAAAGGAAAAAGTCTTTGCGCCTCATTTCTGTACCTGGATTTGATATAAGGCTAATAATAATATTTGTCCAGGTCTTGTGCCTTGTACCATTTCTCCCCTACATTCGAATCCTGGTTGCATATGCAATAATGGAGGGTGAGACTGTGAATGTCACCCTAGCAAGAGTCACCCTATTGTCCCAAATATTCGCTACAGAGAGCCTGGTGAGCTCAGGATGGTGTTGAACTCTCTCTACTTGCTCACAAAACTCATAGCACCCTAGATGTATGAAACAAGTGACAGCTAACTAAGAGGCCTGCAATTCTCTGAGGTTTGATGGCTCTTCCCTAATAATTATGCCTACCTTGTGTGGTTTTCTTTGATGCCGAGGTTTATCTGTCGAACTGTCACTGCCTGTGTTTTCCTCCTCCTCACAGTCTCGATCTTCTATATCCATTTTTGCAAGGTTTGAGGCTTTACACTCCAAGAAAAGGGATAAAGGGAATGAGTAAGAGTGATTTAGTAGTGAGGGAATGGTATATGACCTTGTGAGGTATTTTGGTAGGCTAGAAAATGAAGGGAAGGATATGAATTATGAAAGTGAGGGAGAGGGGTTTGAGCCATTTTTGAAATATAACTTGTGGGATGAAGGATTAGGGGGTATAGATGTTATGGAGTGATGTAGGGAAGGGGTTTAGGGTTTAGTGATAGGTGGTGGGAAAAATAGAGGGGATTAGGGTTTCTAGAATGTCATTGAGGGAAAATATAGGGTTTCACATTTTTCATGGCAAATTCCATCAAAGCCTGCAATTGCAACTTTAATGATGAGGTAGATGGAGTTCACTTAATTGTTTGAGATATGAGAGGGTTTTTTGGAAGTTTTTACAAAGTTTGGTGGCTTTCTGGTCTTTCTGCTTGATCCAAAATGGATTTTGGATAGACTCCTAAGTCTAAGTGGTCCTCACAGAGGAAAAATGAATGTCCAAGGAAGTTCCTAGAAATAGCCCCATTGTAGAGATCTTTTCCTTCTAAATCTTTCACAACTTGAATGGGCTAAAATGGACTTAGGATGCAGAAGTTATCGCATGCAAAAGATGCCCAGTTTCTTAGAAAAAAGAGGCAAAAACCCCTAAAAATGGCAAAAAAACCCCTTAAAAAGGGAAACCACATTAGACAAGGGAAAAAGAGTGGATTTGAGTGGAAAAATGGGAAGCACACCCGATTACCGATCCCTGACAAATTGGGTCAGAGGAAGGCACATGCACATATAACATAAGGACCGGTCCTTTTGGCGGAATAAATTGATCTTGCAGACAAGGCCAATCTCCCTAGTATCAGAAGATAGTCTAGCAACAATTAGACAAATAAATCTATCTTTCTCTAAATATATGTGATTCATAAATAAAAACTATAGAGGTGTTAAGACCCTACCTTAAGTCCAACGCTAGTTTGTAGTAGCCATCCTTCAACAGTCCGAAAGAGTTTCCTTTTGAGAACCTACAATCACGAACAAGCAAACATCAAATAGCCCCTGCATAGCTAATATCATAAATCATGTCCATTATGGTGATCAAGGAATCCATAAAATAAACCATAAAACAACAACTTATTTAGAAAAACAAACTTATTTGTATTAACTTTGAAGTAGAAGAACCTTACAACCTTTTCAGCCTTGATGTTGAACAAGCTCTTCCCAGGGTCCGAAATAGGAATTTCCTTTACTTTGACAAGCCTTACACTCTTCCAAATGAGATCTTAGAGGTATGTAATCTCTCATAAAAACTCAACTAAGAAGACTAAGTTCCAACAGCATTTCACCTCAAAAATATTCAGCTTTCAACCTCCCAAGTAACCAGCCCAATGCTTCATTTTATAGTGTAGAGGAAGGAGGTTACAGGTCCACCTATGAAGGGATAGAGTCCTCCTTCAAAGGGATAAGCTCCTCACATCAAGGGGTTAGCTCCTTAAGGTATGGGATGCATGAACCTTAGGGGAGCGAACTTGCCACCTCAAGATTCCTTCCAGAAGCTTCTAGAAATGACTCAAATTGAGTTTTTAAGAATATATTTGCACATTTTTAACTTTTACAAGGGTCCGCACCCATAACACAGAGACGGAGCAGTCAGGTGCGCAGGAGCCATGACCATTAGGTGCAGAACCGTAGGTAATGCAAAGAGAAAGTGTGGAACTAGAGTTTTAGAGACTTTTGATGGCTTTCTCTTATTTTCAAGGCTTGATATGAAGGACTGAGGCTTAAGACTTGCAAAGGAGGAAAGTATGAGTGGTAATGGACTCACACAGATTGCAGAATGTCAAGGTGACAATTTTTTGTGCAACAGATTGCCCCTTAAAGTGTGAAGTCTGTAATAGATGAAGAATGAGTTTGTCATCTATGAAGAGTGTTACCAGGAATAGTGTCCACTTAGAGCTGCTATTCCCGCTAATACTGGTAGCTATCTTAGAAACAAACAAGTTAAAACTACTTTCTTTTTCCTTTCTGAAAAATAGACAAGAGGGGAATAGAGGACACCAACCTTTGTCTTGCGTTTGGTTCCTTGCTCGGTTCCTCTCCTTCTCGATAGATCCTTGCCACTCCTTCTTTGTCTACACAACTTCAGAGATCACCTGTGGAATCAAAGCAGCATAATACTATCGAAGAATAGAGATCTATATTCATAAACAACACAGGACCAGATATGTATTAACCACACAAATGCATATGCAATCAAACATACACGAATGTGGAGGAAAACTTGAATAGCTTTGTTAATATCAAGAATAGCAAGAGGATTACAACCAATTTTTCTGACCCAGCATCATCCTCCAGCAAGAAAGCCCTTCTTCACCTCAAGTAAAGCTTAGATCACCCAACACTATGATATTACACCAGAAAACCAATAGCACTTCTCTACAAGATACAAAATTCTAGCCTCTGGATCTCTATGATGAGGGATCCATATATAGATGATTGTAGGGGGTGAGTCAGCTTCTGGGATTTTTATTAGTATCCTCTCTATGATAGTTCTTGATTCCACTTGGAGATTGATGGTCTCTTACTCATCCTTGGTCAAAATCAGAGAGGCAAGTGTCAGAGGGGAAGTTTCTGGAAGATTCCATGATCTTCCACCTCGCAAATTGTCCTTTCCATTTGTCCATTCCCGCCCATCGCACCCTACGTAGGGGCCATCCAGTATGCATAACACCCTTTACACTGGGAAGGTGATATGCATTGCACCCTCTGCACTGGGCATTTATTATGGTCCAGTTTTGACCATTTCTGAGCAGTTTTCTGTGGAGAACTTCTGGGAGATGATGTAATCAGCTGACCTTGTTCCTTTAGGTAGTGAAGCAACACTTTTATGGACTTAGGAGCCCTAAAATTTATGGACTTTATGATGTGGTTGCAGTGCCCAAAAATGTCTATAACAGTTGCCCCCTAAAGCATGAGGTCGTTAATCTTTTGATGTCGGGTGAAATGCTTTACCATGAGGATCTGAAGTTTTTTCGAGCTGGGAGGTGACCTGTAATAAGATACAATACAATACGTTATCTTCATAATATTTTTCATGATCTAGCTGAGGCAGGCATTCCCATGCTCAGCTTTATAAATTCACTTTCATGTACATACGACAGACAACCATCTGTGTAGCAGACTAATGATTCGAACGGAGTCATCATCCTTGATTTGGATGATCATCTGTTCGGCAATGATGTACATTTGATGTATTTATATTCCTGAATATATCACAGCTCGGATGGATGAAACTAGATCTGGGGTCTTCAAAACTTGTTCTATCTTCACTCAAAGTACAAGTCGATCCATGTGAAAAACGCTCTGGAGTCGAACATGGAAAGACATCGCTTGATTACCAACCAATGATGTAAGCTGTTAACAGGCATGAGAGGAGTCACCAATAATGACAATGACGCTCAAGGTACTACAGTACAATTCGCATGGTGTGAAAAAGGACTTGGTGTCAAACACCGCGCAAAATCTCTCGATCGAAGGCCATTGATGTAAACCTGTCGCTAAAAGTGAGAAACTTGCCATTGAGGCATGCAAGCTTCAAAGTACTGAAAGGGGTTGTTCCTAAGTCAACTTCTTGGATAATGAGCTGATGTCGATAAAAAGTGACCCGTCATAGGAGGGCCTTAATGAATCCCACATCTATGACACGGAACAGAGCAAATGATTTTGGAGGTGAAAACGATCTAATGATACAGAGTTCAGGGTGGTGGTCATGAAAGAATGGAGCGTGAATGTATTGCAACGGTTGAGACACAGGTGAATTCTCTGAGCGAATTCTCTTGAACATATTGGTGACACTGGCGATGGATTGGTAGCATTAACCCCAAAGATGGATGGTGTGATGGACCAATGGTGATATGACCAGTGAATGGAACAACCCAACGTGACTCAGATGCGGAGAGAAAGTGTCATGTTCAAGAGCGACTTGCTACCAATAAAGTTTCTTCCAGTTTTCTTCCCAATTTTCCCTATTCATTGCTAACCAGCACCTCTTTATTTTTGTCAAGCTTGAGGAGGATAACATATGCTTGTTCTATAATTCGCCCTTCGGGTGAACCTGTCCCTATGTTTTAACGAGCCTAGTGACAATGAAACTCGTTCTCGTCCATTTGGACAAGTTTGTCGCCATTAGGTTTTAACGAGTTTAACGACAAAGATAACTCCATCCTTTTCAATTTTACAGAGTCTGAAAGGGACGGAAAGGAAACTCCAATGATTCTTTTTTGTCATATAATCCCTTAAGTCCAAAAAAGCGTAAAATAATACGAGCAATGATTTTTCGATAGTTTTAATGAGCCAAACAAGAAAAGCGCTCGATCTTTTTGTGTAATAATCCCTCAAGTCCAAAAAGATTAAAATCTAAAGGAGGGATAGCACTTCCGATGACTTTAACGAGCTGGAGAGGCTAATCGCTTGGCAATCTTTTCATATTTTACGAGTCAGTTGAAAAGAGCTTAAAGGAGACTCGTTTTCCGAGGAACGAGTGATGATTTCGGGTAGCAGTTGATTCCAGGTAAGGTTTGGAATTTTCCAATCACGACAACGTCACAAGGATGGCTAACATAATCACTCTTCGCAGATGTTCCTCGAAATGGGTAAACAATCAAATGGAGGTGAATGATCGGCTAAAATAGAGTGGAGGTTCTGATGAGAACACGACCAAGGCTCAAAAGCTGATGATAATGCATTCGCAATGGTTATTTATTGGGGATCGGTTCATTTTTTGATGAGCTTAAACTCTGGGGGAAACATTTGCTCATTACTTATGTTTATTTTTTAACGAGCTTGAATTCCGCATTAAAACTGCTCGTCGCTTATGTTTATTTTTTAACGAGCTTGAATTCTGCGTTAAAACTGCTCGTGTCAGTCATATAATAAGGATATCTCATCTAAGATGCCATTTTTTGTGGAGCTTGCACCTTTTAAATCTTTGCCCCAGATCCTTTCTTTATGCAAGATAGGAAATGACCAATCCTAAGAGTTTAAAGAGTTAGAGGACCTACAGATTTAAAAAATAAATGATCTCTCTTCGCTTGAATGCAAAAAGGTTTGCATACACCCAGGTATAACGAAAAATTGCCAGGTTACCATATAGAAGCTCTTACTTTTGCAAGATAGTTTCCATCCATGTTGTAGATAGAAACACTTCCTAGCTTAGTCCATCTCGACCAGGGTGGTTCTAAATCCCAACCTCCTAACCTTGACGAGGGAATCTTATTCCAGTCTAACTCCCTTTTCCTGTAAGGATGGGTGTTGGACCAGTCATCTTGCTTCGCGGAAACTTACTTTATATCTAGAGTTTCCCTGCAGAAGCAGGCCAGAGTGCATGCCCCGTGGGTTTTAGCCATATCCTCCCAAATCACTCGCGCTCATCAGGCGAACGAACTGGAGATCGATATGACATTCCTTGTGTGAAAAGACCATTTAGGGATGGAATTTGACTATTTTCTATGTATGAACCAGGGAATGACAGCTGGTCTACAAGCTTGACCATTCTGCCTTCATGCGGAAAACACATTACTCTAAAGAGTGAGGAAACGACGGCTCCCATGCAATAAATATAGTCACGCCCAAGGAGTAGCTTATAATCCAAGGGTCCTTGGACTACCATCACATTCATGTGAACGGTTTTCCTTCTCAACGTAATGGGCACATTGGGAAGGATCCCTAATGGTCGACTGGTTCCTTTGTCAAAGCCTATCAGATTTCTCATTTTAGGAAAAAGCGATGGCGAACCAAGCGCTTTCCAAGCAGTTGAGGAAAGGATACTCACAGAAGCCCCTTCATCTATGATGGTACCAGCCATGACCATTCTGTAAGCTTGTACAATAATTCGGAATGGTACACTAGCTAGTAAATGGGGTCTGCCTGGTAGATTCCAGTCGAAGGAAACATCTAGGTTGCTTGGAGGTGGGACCAAATAGACGACCGGATATGACTCTGATGAACTTCCTTCCTGCAGTAAAGGAACGGGTGGACTACCCCCAAGTTCATCGGAGTCTGTGTTTACGAAAAGAATTTGAATGGTGTCGTTCTCTTTCGCTTTAGTGACGGTCAACTGCCGCCTCGACCTTTTGACTTTTGTTAGGTACGGATTTAGAGGGTTCATTTTCAACGATAGATGCTTTGACCGACCACAACGGCGTGTCAGTTAGATTTTCAACCAATGGTGGACTTGGCAAGAGTTTCTTATATCCAAGAGGGTTTCGTCGCTATGAAGTAGGACGGTCATCCAAAACTCTTTTGGCTTCATCTAGGAAGGGACAGCGGTGGATGGCATGATCACCTTCACACAGTTTACAAGGAAATTTGTGATTCCCTTTTTGTCCAGATACTTCGCTTTCACTAGTTGACGGTGTACTTTCAACATGATCATCGGATGTTGACGACACCGGATTGTGCAAATGAGGAGACCAGTCCCTTAAGATCTGAGGGATGCAAGGACAATCTCGATGATAGATCTCCTTTGCAAATGACACATGGAGATTTATGTTTATATGGTGCAGTGTGTTAGCACCTAAATCTGCGTTAGGCTGAAGGAAGGAAAAATTCAGGGTAACCACAAACCATGCTCAGTCTGGTAACTAGCCCTACCAGAACAGGAGAGGGCTCTCTCCATGTGTGAATAAATACACAAATATGGTCTGAGATGACTTACAGTGAATATTGATTTTAGGATAGTAAATGAATATGAATACAAGAGGCAATTTTGATAAATGACTGAATTTCTGGGATGTATGGGACCAACGAGTAGCAATGAGCAGGGAATTTAATACAAAGGCACATATTACTTCGTGAGGCAAGACAGGCGGAAAGTCTAGCAATTAAACTTTGAAATAATGCGAAATGGAAAGATTGTTTAGGAGGGTGAAAAGGGCATGAACACATGAATCCTTTTCACAGAAGAAGAACACATAACATGAAACTTTCCCATAGGCAGAGCAATAAACATGAATTCTACCTAATCTTACTTAGAAAATTTCACTAGAAACGAATATGAATGTACTGTGAAACATAATGAAATACATATGAAACATAAAGAGAACACATTTGCTACACTCACACCACACGAATCTCATGAACCAGAGCCGCTACCTTTCATTAATTCTCTGTCAAAATATACAATGAAGAACTAAGTTTCTCTTCCACAGTCTCCCAGAAATTACAACCAACCAACCCTTTGCAAATGGTTTGCATACAATAAATAGACTATGCCATGGGGAAATAGAACGACCAAGAGTTGGGGAGTTTTGCAAATGATTACAAACTGGAAATGGAAAGCCAACCATTAGTTACAGGTGCAGTGTTACAAAAATGACAAATGGCTTGGGTGACTGCTCGCCTTCCTTTGCCACTTGGATAGAAGCCAAACTCTTTAAACTTTGCCTTAGTTTCCAAAAAAAGTGTAGTGTAAATGAGCAGGCCCACTTGGAGAAAGTCGTGAATCGAAATGTCGCGAAGCGGAAGTGATTTTGGCCTTTTTGTCTATATGCGTCGCGCCCAAATCTATATGCACCGCGCCACTTTGGAGGTGATTTTGAGGTACTTGCTAGAGTCCAAATTGTGCCCAAGTGTGCTAGTTGGAAATCCTGGCCTGTCTACTTTCCAACCCAAGTGGAATTTCTGAATTTGGTGCTCATTTGCCCCTCCAAAACTTCATTCTCCCAAGACTGCTTCCTGTGTGTCAAAATAGGGGCAGAGAGGTCATTTTTTGAGTGTTTTTGACCTCCTGGGGACTCAAATCATGCCCAAATTTCTTGTCCATGCACCAGTAGGCATGATTTTTCATGCTGAATCCAAAAATGCAAGACATTTGTGATTTGGAGCTCCCAATCCTAAGCAGGAGAAAAACCCTGTGTTGTGGCCAAAAAATTTTCATGTGACCAAAATTGCCCCAAATTTCTTGAAATTTGGGCTGGAGATCCTCTATGAGGTGCTATGCTGGGCCACAGAGGCTTCAGCCAAGATTCAAAGCCGATATTTCTCTTTTTGCCTCTTTTGCCTCTTTGTCGCTTTACTCAATTTTGCCTTCAAACTCCTTATCCGAGCCTTTGAACTCATGTTCCGTGCCCTGTAGTGATAGACCATCCGCCTCAGTATGGTTTTGTCCTTGTCAACCTTCTCTAGCAGTTTCTCAAGGTGGATTTTGATACGCTCGAGCCAAGACTCTCGGTCCATGTTAATCTCTTGCTCTAAGGGAGTGAGCTAAATCCTCCTATGTTGGGCAACTTGGCGATTCTCACGGGTGCTTTGCAGCTCCATGATCTCATGCTGGTCCTCAAGCTGTTTGTTCCTCTGCTCCAAATACCTGATAATCCACTTGGCCCTCCCCAAATTGAGTGACAAGTCTTGTATCTCCGTTTACTGCTCCTGGATGGTCCTCCTAAGTTTGGCACTCTCCACATTTGCATCATCATCATGAATGAGGATGAATTCGGCCTCTTTTTCACCTGATGGCCCCTCATCATGCATGGGCCTCTTGCCCTTGTCCTATACCTGTGTTGCCGATGTCGGAAGCGAGGCCCCTTCCACCCCGGGTGGAGATAACACTCGCTTTACTGCTGCAAACAAATGTCTACTGCCTCTCTGATAGGTGATGAATACTGGCATAGTGGTGGTCACATGGCACTCATACTGATGAGAAGGACCACCTATCTCATGTTCAACCTCTGATAATACCTGTGAAGTGTTGAAGAGGTCACGGGAGATGAAGTCATCCCAAGTAATGCCCTGCAATCCCAACTGATGATCCACCAAAATCTTAATAAGAGCAAAGTGATAAACATTGTTAAGTTGCTGCTAAGGGGTTTTGTGTTGCATGAAGGTGTTCATCCTCTCTATGTTCATGCAAATGAAATATGGGATGTTCATCATCCGTACCCTGGTAAAGTGCATGAGCAACCTGATGTGATAGGCATATAGACGAGATAACCTCCCCTCACAGCTGAAGTACTTCATGATCAACTTCATGAGTGGAGCATATTCATCTTTCAAATATCTGAATGGAAAAACTCTTTGGAGCTGCCTCACAAAACTGGCCTTAATGTAAGGCTCATAATGTTGTCGATCAACTTTCTGTTTCTTGTGCCACTACTCTCCAACATTCAGTATGCCAGTTGCTAATGAGATAGTTTCGGGTGTCAGTGTGAAGGTGACCCTGGCCAAGATAAAGTGACCTCCATGTAAGTGAAGCACAAAAAAAGCGGCCAAATCATGATGAACTCGAACATTAGCCACCCTTTGACAAAACTCAAAACATGATAGATGCTAGAAACATGACATAGCAAGAGGGCAGGCCTGCAATTCTGTGAGGGTAGTTGGCTCATCCCTAACATGTTTGCCACTTTTGTGATGTCTCCCGTGAGCCTGTTCTTCTGAGGATGAATCACTTTGGATTTCCATCTCATACTTCGATGAATGCTTAGATGCCATGACTGTTGTGTGTGTACTGAGCTTGGACTGCCCTTTGATGATGGTATGAAACTAGGTGTTGTTGTGAGATCTACCACCAAGGGGAACAATGCAAAAAAGGGAGTGTTAGGAAGGGGAATAATATGATGGGATTAGGGTTTATGGGGGGGAATTTTGTTTAGGGATATGTAAGAGGGTTTGGGGATTTGATAAGGTAGGGTTTTAGGGGTTTTGATAAGGTAGGGTTTTGGGGTTTTGATAAGGTAGGGTTTTGGGGTTTTATAGTTGACAAGTGAGTGGAGGGGATAGGGAATAGGGGTTTAGTAATGTTTTATGGTAGGGAAAATAGGGAAAAATGGGATAAGGGGAAAGGGAAAAATGGCAAGAAGGGGAAAAATGAAAGGGAGGAGGAGCCTTGGCATCAACACCACAATTTTGCAACCTTAGAGCAAAGGCTTTGATGTTTTCAAGTGGTAGGGTTTAGGAATTTTTTATTGCAATTATAAATGGCCATAACCATCATCCTATCCACAAAATTTGATGAGAAAGCCAAGATATAGACCCTACCTGGAAATTGGAAGGAATTCCAAATGATTTGTGGCAAATTTGGAACAATTTCGGGCCTTTGTGGGTGTGCGCCACGCAACAAGCCCAGTGCGTTGTGCTTTGTGTGTGCACCGCGCCCGTGTATATCCACCACTGTGGGGTCGCACTCTGTGTGCCACGCTCTCTATGTGCAATGCGCCCCTCTGTGTGTGCATCGCGCTCCTGAAAACGACTCCAAACGCGTGCAAGTTCTCCCAATGACTTTGCAATGCTTCTCTATAACCCTGATTTGCACAATGACTTTGTTACTTGTGGAAACTTGTATATAAAGGAATTTAGAGTCATGGGTTTAATTTTTTCTTCTTCAAAACCCACTTTGCTAATGTCTTGTTTTGGCACTTTTTCTCTGATTTAAAGCAACTTTGTATTTCACTTTTCCTTTTGAATTTTTAGCTAAAATGATGAAATTTTTGGCACTTTTTGCAGGGGTCGCATGACATGGCATTTTGCCAAGGAAACCATAACTGTGCCTGAAGAGATCAACTGGAGACTTTTTTGAAAATTATCACAAATGACACACTGTTTGACTTTTCTTCAAAACAGAGTTTTGAAGAACAGTCGTAATCTGTCAACATGACGATGAAAATCTTTGAATCACAACTTTGTAAGGGCCTCCCTCTAGCCTGCATGGCTTTATTGGACATGGTTGAAGACCAAATTGACTAATTCCAAGACCTAATTACTGAAAATGACTCTCATCCATTAAAAAAAATTGAACATTGACTGTCATGGACTTTAGTGAAAATTAACAAATGACCTAAGCCAGCAGGTGCCAGACATGAGGGGAAATGACTAGCATGACCTTTTCTGTCAGATTATGGCCTGCCTCTAGTGGAATGCAGCTGAGTGAATGGAGCGGGACTCCTAAAAATGAAATGCAAAAAGAGTTTTGATCTCTGATGGAGGACTAAAAAGACCGACTCTAACATTGGCTCCAATGGGGGATGGTAGCTCCTTGGAGGTGCCAATAATAGCATATCTCTGGAAGAGCTAGACAGTGCCTTCGTCCATTGGGCTGTGGAGTCATTATTTCGACGAACAACACAAGACTCTCACTCATTTATGAAACTAAAATGACCAAAAAACTAACTCAAATTTGATATTGAAATGACTTGAAGACTAACTTGACAAACTCTAACCAAACTGAAATAAATTTACAGTGACAGTGGAAGCAACATCAATAACTCAGAAATGGTACCGCTTGAGCAGCCGACCATTGATCGGCCCTCCTGGACAATCTTCCCCATTCATTTCCTTCAGAAGAAAGGAATTTTGACCCTGATATGCTGCAATCTTGAAGGGACCTTTCCAGAGGTTCTCGTACTTACCGTGCTTACCTTTTTCCTCATTCCTTGCATCCCACTTCAGCACCACATCATCCAACTGAAATTTGTCCGCCTTTGCTTTTCTGTCATAGATTTTCTTAATCTTCTTCTGCAACTTGGATGTGTTCTGGAAGAATTCTTCTCTAGTCTTCTGCAAGTGGACCATTTGATTCAACCTTCTTTGCATAGGATCATCTTCACTGCCAGCCTCCTGAAGAAGTTTGACTACCGAGGCTGCGAGAGAGGTAGGAAACACTGTATCAACTCCATAAATAAGCTCAAAAGGTGACGTACCAATGGATTTCTTCTAACTGACCTGATCTACCCAAAGTGCATTGACCAACCTCTTATGCCAACTTTTCTTGTTTATTTCCAACAGCTTCTTGATGATGTTGACCAATGATTTATTCAAAGACTCTGCCAATCCATTGCCTTGTGGATGATAGGTGGTTGAGTGACCCAAAATGATGTGATATTTATGACAAAACTCTACCATCCTTTTTTATTTGAAAGTTGCTGAGTTATCAGTGATTAAGTTATTCGAGCAACCAAAATGAGACAAGATGTTATTTTCAAGGAATGAAATAATTACCGCATTTGTAGATTGTCTGGTGGGAATTGCTTCAATTCATTTCGTGAAATATTCTGTCACTGTGAGGATCCATATATGCTGACCGGAAGAAGCAGGATGAATTTCACCAATGAAATCCAACCCCCATTGCTGAAAAGGGGCACTCACTTCAATGGGATTGAGTGCTAAAGGCTATAACTTCTTCCTTCCTATGAAAATCTGACACTTATGATAGCTCTTGACCATCTTATATACATCAGCAAACAATGTCGGCCAATAGTATCCCGCTCTCAGAATTTTATTTGCTGTTGATTTCCAAAAAAGGTGACCATCACATTCTCCTCCATGGAAATCCTCCATGACCTTCTTTTCTTCCTTTTCCACCAAGCAATTTAATAGAATGCCACTGGGGTCTTTCCAATAAAGTGCATAATTTAGAATGCAAAACTTGGCAGCCTTCAATTTGAGTGTTCTCGCTTTGTTTCTAGTCATGTCGGGCGGTGGTGACAAATTTTTAAGCACATATATGATATCTGAATACCATGGAGAAAGAGCATACATTTCAGATACTTGAATTGACGATCCTTCCTCATTCTCATCGGACATAGCAGCGATCAGATTTATGTCCAAGGCGTGCAAGTTTGATTCAGCCATTAACTTTGCCAAACCCTATCCTTTAACAAGATTTGTGGCTTTTATTTCCACATCATATTCTAGCAAAGCTGCAATCCACTTGCCTTGTCTTCCTTCCGGATTGGTCTGCACTAAAACATCTTTAACAACAACGTTAGGAACATAGGCCAAAATATGAGAATGTAGAATATATACCCGGAAATATTTCAATGCTTTCACAAGTGCAAGGGCTTGCTTCTTAATGATGTTGTATTTCAAGGTTGCATCTCTTATAGCTCTGCTGAAGAATGCAATGGGTCTTTCGTGATCATCTCTTTTCTGCAATAACACCGCTGCCATCGTATGCTTTGAAGTGAATGAAAACAATATAAAATCCTACGTGTAGTCCGGGCTGACTAGACTGGAGCTGAAGAAAGAGCCAATTTGACTAAATTGAAAGATTTTACAGCCTCCTCCATCCATTTCACTTGGCTGTCCTTCTTAAGCATGTTTGTGATCTCTCTTAGGTGTTCAGCAAGATTAGGTATAAAGCGGCGTAGAAAATTCATTTTACCATTGAAAGAGTGAATCTCTTTCTTATTCCAGGGCAGATCAATTTGCTGAATTGCTTGTACACATGCTGGTTCAATACGAATGCCATCTTTTGAGATAATGTGCCCAAGTAGTTTGCCTTCCTCCATGGCGAACAAGCTCATTTTCGGATTCAGTGACAAGCCATATTTTCTGCACTTTTGAAAGACAGTTTTTAGATGGTACATGTGTTCTTCATTAGATTTGGAAAACACCGTCAAATCATGCAGGTACACAACCAAAAAGACATCCTTCTCATTTGTGAAGGCCAAGTCCATTGCATGCTGAAATGTGGCACCTGTGTTCTTCAAACCGAAAGGCATTTTAGCGTAATGAAAGGTTCCCCATGGAGTGGTGAACGTTCTCTTGTCTCGGTCATCTTCATGGACAGAAACTTGATTATATCCGGAATAACCATCAAGTAGTGACATAGGAGATGCTCCCACTACTCGCTGAAGTATATGGTCCATTTTGAGTAGTGGATAGTTCTCTTTCAACGAAACTTTATTGAGATTTCTAAAATCAATGCACTAGCAAATCTCACCTGTCTTCTTTCATACGAGCACCAAATTAGAGATCCAATCCGAAAATCTGATGGGAACAATGATTCCTGATTTGTACAACCTGTTTATCTCCTTTTCAATTGATGGCAGCAGCTTTGGATTTAGCCTCCTCAACTTCTGTCTGGAAGGTTTTTGATTGGGCTTAATGGGTATAATGTGTTGAATTATATTGGTATCATATGTCTTTAAGTCAGAATAGTCCCAAGCAAACACATCGACAAATGAAGACAGCAAACTGATATATTTGTCCTTTATCCTTTGTGGCAATGCTTTAGACAGTTTTACCATTTTAGGATTAGCAGTTGTTCCGACATTGACCTCTTCCACACCCTTCTCTGTTGGCTGCAATGTTGGTTTGTGGGCTACATCATCTTGATCAAAGAGTTCTTCTAAAGTTATCAAGCCTTTAGGAATAATGTTATTCTTTAGCTGCAACACGTCCATTTGATTGATCTGCACATCATCTTTACCATCATCATTTTCTACATCAATTGAGGTTTCTTTGAACTTACCTTTGTTTTGCAGAAAAATC
The DNA here is from genome assembly GCA_000404065.3 of Pinus taeda. Lineage (NCBI taxonomy): Eukaryota > Viridiplantae > Streptophyta > Pinopsida > Pinales > Pinaceae > Pinus > Pinus taeda. The sequence goes on along the minus strand of APFE030544917.1, from coordinate 206,122 downwards.
ATCAATCTCCTCATCATCTTGGAAAACTTGCCAATATCTTTGGTTGTCCGGGACAGTCGGATGATGCTTGACATGGATTTCGAATTTATTACTGGAGTTCATTGGGATCTTCAAACTACTTGCTGCCTTAGTAAGAGCATCAGTAATGCTATTTTGTATACGAGGCACATATGTCAAGGTATATTCTGAAAATAATTTTAGGATGGCTAGAACTGCATTACGGTAAGCCCACATCCGAGGATGCTTTACTTGATATTTGCCTCTGACCTGCTTAATCACCAATTCGGAGTCGCCATATACTGCAAACCTCTTAGCATTCAGCTTTCTTAGAATTTTTAGGCCAGCAATCAGAGCTTCATACTCAGCTTCATTGTTTGAACAATCAAAATCTAATTTGTAAGAGCACACCCGCATGTTACTAGGCACTTTGTTCGGGGCGGAGAAAGGACTACGTACCCAAATCCCAATTCCAGCGCCATCATTTCCCACTGCTCCATCGAAATCCATGGTCCACAAACCTTCTTCCTCTTCTTGTAAGTGTTGAAAATCTATTTGTTGTGCTTTGTATGCTTGCTGTCCATTACTTTCAGTTGATCACTCAACGGTGTTCTATTATTCTTGTCCTTCTCTCTTTAGAACTCCTCTGAAATTTTCTGTTATTTCTGAAATATCATCTGCTTCTACTAACTGACTATCGATATCATTGAAACTATCAGAATACAAAACAAAAGACTCTAAATCTATATGTACATAATTAATCGGATGATTTATTGGTTTCTCCTTTCTTGTAATCATGTATTTCATTTTTTGTTCCCGATACAGTTTCCTCATTTGGCCAAACACCGAATCATTGCATAGGAGAAATCTAGTTGTAGTGTCCCTTTTAATTTCGCTACCCAAGACCTCGAAAGAAGCATGCCAAACCTGGGAGGAATATCTGCTACAACAATACCCATCAAAACATTCTTCATTGGGAGTTGGTTCAGACTCACAACCAAGTCTTTGATGAGCCTGATACATCTTACTCTGTTGGAATCAAACGAACAGAGATCATGGTATTGACGGGTAATTTCTAGACCCATCTTATCCATGATAACCTTGGGCATGATATTATGAGAAGCTCCGGAATCGAACATGGCATTATGTAACACAAAATCATGTAATCTTAAACTGATATAAAAAGGTGGCACACCATTATGAGGAGACTCACCATTCGATGCTGGCCCAAAAATCATTTCGGGTTGATCATCTTCGACATTCACCATGTCAGACATTGGGTCACAATTCAAAATTTTAGATACTTGCCATCTATAACTGTTGTTCCTCATTATTTCAATCAAGGGAATGGATACCTTCAATTTAGAAATTTCATTCTCTAAATTAAACGCGAGAATCCTTTCTACCTCTTTGACTAGCATTTCTTTCCTTTCCTTTTCTTTCGATGCTATTGTCTGATTTAATTTTCCTGCTGATGGTGATTTGCTACTATCCGGATCAACCGCCTCCTTTCCTTTCCTTTGTGCAACTGATGAATCATTCTTTGATGTCTCACCGTCCTTCCTCTTATAAATTGGTTTAACCGACACGTCTCTGTTTCTAAGTGAATATCGTTGTTGTTGGGCGGACAGAGCATTCATATAGCCTCTTTGGTACTCATCTAACTCCTCCTCCAAAACGGTGTCATTTGCTAGAATGAAATCTGCATCTTTGTGTACAGCCGAAATTTCTGCATACTCCTCATCCTCAGTAATATAAATAGGCAAATCATCCGGAGTAAAGAAGTGGTTTTCTTCACCTATTATAATCTCGTCCTCATCTCACTCCGGTCCATGCACAAAATTTTGTTGCACAAGTGGCTGTACTGGCTGCTCTGTTGTCTTCTCTTGGGCTCGTTGATCTCTCTGCCTTATTCTATATTGTGGCTGTTGCTGGCCACGGAAGTTAGGATTTCTACCTTGTGGATCAGGTTTGTCAAGTTTCACCCTTTCAAGCATCTACTCTACCTTCCGGAGTAATTGATCTACCGAGGAAGATTCTTCTTTTACGGTGACCTTCTTTTCTGCCTTTTCTCTAGCCCTCTTGGTTAGCAGATTTGCTTCAACGCTGACCGCGATCTTCTGCATGTCTTCCATTGTGGTTGGTTCTCTCTCTCTTAATTGATAAGCCATGTTAGCATCAAAACCATCTGGAAACTTCACCATGGCTAGCCCCACATGTGGCCTTAGATGATTATTAATTTCATTATAAACAGAATTGAATCTAATGCAGTAGTCTTGGACCGATTCACCAGTGTTTCGTTTGATTTTCTCATATTCAGCCAGAATTTGGAGAGGATTATTTTTCACTTCCTAGCGGCCTAAAAATTGTCTTTGTAGGTCAGCCAAGGTAGCGATACGTGCAGCCGGAAAACCTCTGAACCATTTCCTCACTTCACATACAAGTGTCTGTACAAAGAGTCTCATTGCCACATTCTCTGCATCGATCTCATGAAGTTCGCAGAAATCTGCCATTCTGTCCACATGTTGCTGAGCGGTAATTCTGTTAGGAGTGCCACCAAAAAATAGGATTTTTCTTTGATAATATGCGGGCATATCATCTAAAACTTGAGGCAGCGCAAGAGGTGCAAAACGAGCAGCCATCACTCTTGGTCAGTTTGGCCTTGGAGGTGTTGGAGGAGTGTGCGCAGTTTGTAGGGGGTTAACAATTGGAGTTTGAAGCTGTGCCACAATGTAATTATCAATTGACCGATTAGCCTTTTTAGTTTCCAAGTCTACAAGAAACTATGGATTGGGGACAGTAGAGTCAACTGCCCTTTCGGATTTGGTCTCAAACAATGATATTTCAAACTGCTCATCAAAATCTAGCTCTTCAAGATACTCAAAAATGTCAGGGCATGAATGGGATTTCAACACGGGAGATATAGAGCTCTCTTGACGACGAAGTCTTGGAATCAAATTGGGATTTTCGTAGATGTGCGGAGGATCTGGATCTGGATTAGCTCTCGTATATCTTCTAGAAGCCAGCGTGCTATTTAAGAAAAATCAAAAGGACATGACCAACTCACTCAGCCTATCAAATCCTAAACTTATCATCTAGAAGCTTAGAATTATCAGAAGTAAGGGGCGTAATTTTCTCCCCAGCGGAGTCGCCACAATGTTAGCACCTAAATCTGCCTTAGGCTGAAGGAAGGCAAAATTCAGGGTAACCACAAACCACGCTCAGTCTGGTAGCTAGCCCTACCAGAACAAGAGAGGGCTCTCTCCGTGTCACGCTCAGTGAATAAATAAAAAATATGGTCTAAGATGACTTACAATGAATATTGATTTTAGGCTAGGTAAATAAATATGGAAACAAGAGGAAATTTTTGATAAATGACTGAGTTTCTGGGATGTATGGGACCAACGAGCAGCAATGAGCAGAGAATTTAATACAAAGGCACAGATTACTTCGTGAGGCAAGACAGGTGGAAAGTCTAGCAATTAAATTTGAAATAATGCAAAATGGAAAGATTGTTTAGGAGGGTGAAAAGGGCATAAACACATGAATCCTTTTCAAGAGAAGAAGAACACAGAAACGTGAAACTTTCCCACAGGCAAAGCAATAAACATGAATTCTACCTTATCTTACTTAGAAACTTTCACTGGAAATGAATATGAATGAACTGTGAAAAATAATGAAATACATATGAAATAGAAAGAGAATACATTTTCTACACTCACACCACATGAATCTCATGAACCAGAGCCACTGCCTTTCATTAATTCTTTGTCAAAATATAAAATGAGTAACTGAGTTTCTCTCCCATAGTCTCCCAGAAATTACAACCAACCCTTTGCAAATGGTTGTTCATACAATAAATAGACTTTTCCATTAGGAAATGGAACGACCCAAAGTTGGGGAGTTTATCAAATCATTACAAACTGGAAATGGAAATCCAACCATTAGTGACAGGTGCAGCGTTACAAAAATGACAAAATTGTATCATAGATTGGTGGGTGACTGTTTGCCTTCCTTTTGCCGCTTGGATAGAAGCCAACCTTTAGTGAAAATAATTTTTAAACTTTGCCTTAGGTGTCAGGAAAAATGTAGTGTAAATGAGCGGGCCTACTTGGAGAAAATCGCGAATCGAAATTTCGCTGAGTGGAAGTGATTTTGGCCTTCGGGTCTCTGTGCGTCGCGCCCAAAACTGTATGCATCGCGCCACTTTGGAGGAAATTTTGAGGTACTTGCTGAAGTCCAAATTGTGTCCAAGTGTGCTTGTTAGAAATCCATATCTATCTACTTTCCAACCCAAGTGGAATTTCTAAATTTGGTGCTCATTTGCCCCTCCAAAACTTCCATCTCCCAAGACTGCTTCCTGTGTGTCAAAATAGGGGCAGAGAGGTCATTTTTTGAGTGTTTTTGACCTCCTGGGGACTCAAACCTTGCCCAAACTTCTTGTCCATGCACCAGCAGTCATGATTTTTCATGCCGAATCCAAAAATATAAACCTTTCATGATTTGGAGCTCCCTATCATAAGCGTCGCGCTAGTGGTGCGACACACAGGGAGAAAAACCCTGTTTTTTGTACAAAAATTTGCCAAAATGCAAAAAATGCTCCAAATTTCTTGAAATTTGGGCTGGAGCTTCTCTATGAATTGTCATGCTGGGCCAAAGAGGTTTCAGCCAAGATTCAGAGCCGATCTTGCTCTTTTTGCCTTTTTTGTCTTTTTGTTTCCTTGCTCAATTTCGCCTTCAAATTCCTTATCCGAGCCTTGGAACTCATATTGCATGCCCTGTAATGATAAACCATATGCCTCAGTAATGCTTTTTCCTTGTCGATTTCACCAACAACTTTCTCTAAGGGGATGTTGATCCTCTTGAGCCAAATCTCTTGATCAACCTCTATTTCCTCCTGAATGGGTGTCCTCTCATTTAGGCTACGTTGGGCAGCCTGCTAGTCTTCACAGATGTTTTGCCACCTCTATGAGGCCTCCTGGGTGCACGTACCTTTGTTGGAAAATCACTGTGTGTCTCTTCTTCATGATCATATGATGGATCAGATGTCATGTCTGCTGGTGGACAAACTGTCTTGGACAAATAGGTGTTGATATGTCACACTGTCTTGTAATGCCTTTGATGATGTGCTTGACCTTTGCCACCAAGAGAAAATAATGACATGAGGGACAGTAAGGGGAGGTAAAAATAGTGAGGGATTAGGGACTATTGGGAGAGATTTTTTTGGGAAATATAGGAGGGTTGTGAGTGGTTTATGTGTGGGATAGGGTTTAGGGTTTCACCTTTGAAAGTTTTGGGAAATGGAAATTAGGATAGGGGTTTAGTAACTTTAGGGGATGGGGAACAATGGAGTCAAGGAACAAAGGGAATTAAGGACAAGAGAAATAATGGAAAAGAGTAACCTTGGTGCTGAACAAGTTTTGAAACCCTAGGCAGCAGTTTACATGTGAGGAATTCAAAATGAAAGGGTTGAATTTTTATTTGAATCATTAGCATCCATATACCACCATACCCTAGCACAAACTTGGATGAAACACCAAAATTGAGGCTTTACCTACTTGTGGAATGAGGAATTTTCAATTTGGAGGAAGATTTCAATGAAATTAAGGCCTTTTATCCCACTGCACCACCCCTCCCATGTGCGCTGCACCAGTGTAAATTTACACTGGAAAATTTCTCCGAGTGCGCCGCACCCTCCCTGTGCGCCGCACCTTTTTCCATGTGACTTTTGCAAGCCTTCCCAGTGTCCAAATTGGGTGCATGATAGCGCGTTGGAAAGGTCTTTGAGTCTACTTTCCAACCCAACTAGAATATTTCAATTTGGAGTTCATTTTCTCAGTCAAAAGTCAAATATCCCAAGACTGGCCAAAATGTGCCCAATGAGGCTGCCTCAAGGAAGAGTGTTGTTGTAGTTAACTTTTGAAGGTGTTCCTCAACTCCAAATTGAGCTTATGATAGCTAATTGGAAATATATTTATGTCTAGTTATCAGTTTACTCATCAAGCAAGTCATTTGGCTAACCAAGGTCGGAGAAAACTTGAGTTTCCCAAGGTCACTTTAGAGGTGCATCAATTCTCCTGAGGCAACTGTATTTTTGACATTTCTCTAAACCTATGACACCTGTGTAAAAATTGAAGGTGGTTTTTATTCCTTGGCCTATTTTGGACAAAAACCTCTCTTAGGTTTCCATAATTCATCTTTTCTTGCTCGGAAACATCATTTGAGGGAATTATTGAACCTTCCTCTCGCCTGCAAGTATTATTGAAGCACTTTGAGAACAACAGTTTGCTAACCCTAGACCTAATGACTGAAATGGGTCTTGTCCATTAAAATATAAAACATTAACTGTCATGGATTTTAATAACTTTGATGAAAAGACCTAAGCCAGCAGGTACAAGACATGAGGGGAATGAACTGACAAGACCCTTCCATCAGATTATGGCATGCCTCTAGCGGAATGCAGTTGAGTGAATGGAGCGAGACACCTAAAAATGAGATGAAAAAAGAGTTTTGATCTCTGACGGAGGACTGACAAGACCGACTCTAACACACTATGGAGTACATTGCATATATGTCGGCAAATCAAGACAAAAGGCATTGTTCCCAATCTTCTCCAAGATGGGGAATGGACCATACCAGATTGGTTGCAACTTCTTCCCTTCCCCCATCATTCTGTCCTTGCCTATATGGAACCACACTTTGTCACCCACTTGAAATTAATGGTCGACTCGGTGTTTGTCATGTCGAGACTTGTACCAGGCTTAACTTTTCTCCAACTACTCCTGTACTACTTGGTGAATCAACTGAATCCGTTGAACGAACCACTGTTCTTTGTTCCTCATCACATCCACTAGAGTCATCTTCCCTTCCAAAGACCATATCAAAAGGATCTTTGAGCGGGTAGCAAAACATGTCTCTAATGGTGAACGATGAGTAGATGAGTGCACTACTCGATTGTAGGAATGTTGGACATATGGAAGATGCTCATCCCACAAGTTAGGATGTTCCCACAATAGCCTCGCAACAAGTGTACCATGGTGTGGTTGACAACCTCTGTTTGTACATCAGTCTGTGGATGAAATGACATGCTTCTTTTCAACTTGATGTCCATCATCTTCCACAAGCTAGCCCAAAACTCTCCGAGAAAGCGAGAGTCCCGATCTAACACAATTGATGTGGGCAACTGAAAATGGACCCAAACATGCTGAAAGAAAAGATAAGCAGTCTTCCCTGTAGTGATATTCTTTTTACAAGGCATTAAAATACACATCTTACTAAAACGGTCAACGACGACATACAAATAGTCATGAGCTTTTCCAAACAAAGGCAAACCTCCTACAAAATCCATCGACACACTTTCCCATGGACGACTCAGAATATGGAGTGGTGTGTAGAGCTTGAGTTTTCTATTAGAGGGCTTTGAAACAGAATGCATCACACATCCCTTTACATAGCGAGTCACAATATTCTTCATATGAATCCAAAAACAAAATCTTTGTACATGACACGAAGATTTTTCAACACCAAAATGACCAGACACAAGGGAGTTGTGGGTCTCCCGAATTACATGTACCCATTCCCCTGTGGGTATGCACAATTTGCCAAGGTGATACAATAGTTTCCCCTACAAGTGATAAGTGTCCACATATGAACCATGGGTTAGTTTTAAATAAATCTCTTTAAATTCATCATCGTTAGCATATTGTTTAGCGTAACTTTCAAAATATAATCAAGCATTATGCAAAATAACAGAAGCAGAAATAGGAGGGCGAGATAGCATATCGACCACTTTGTTGCTAGTGCCCTTCTCATACTTTATTACTAGATGAAGTTGCTGAAGAAAACCCATCCACCTGAAATGATGAGATTGCTGCAGCTTGGTTTGTGACTGAAGATACTGCAAGGGCTGATGATTCGTATGGATGATGGTCTCCTTGTCGATCAGGTAGTGTTTCCACTTTTTTCACACTCTGGACCAAGGCATATAACTCCTTATCATAAGTGGGATAGTTTATCACAGCCTGGGAGAACTTCTTTGAATGGTAACATATCGACTTCTTTTGCTGCATCGGTAAAGCTCCGATGGCATATCCGCTGGCATCTATCTCGATCTTGAATGGCTACTAGAGATCTGGTAAGGCCAAGACTAGTGCGGTGCTAATCTTTTCTTTCAATGTTTCAAAGGACTTCTGGTGCTTTTCTCACCATTGAAAGACTTGCTTTACACTTGTTAGTGTGTGTAAAGGTGCTACAATAATAGAGAAATTGGCAAAAAATCTTCTTCAATACTGTATTGTATCGAAAAAGCTATGAACCTCGGTTACACTAGTAGGCTTAAGCAATTTACAATTGCTTCAACTTTAGAAGGATCAATTTTTAATTGACCATGACCAACAATATGACCTAGGTAAACCAAAGAGGTTTTCCCAAACTCACACTTTGACAATTTTGCATAGAGTTTTTCTTTTTTCAATAGATCAAGCACTTTCTTCACATGACATACATGTTCATTCCAACTTTTACTAAAGACAAGAATATCATCTAGATATACAAGAACAAATTCATCAATGAGAGGCCTAAAGAGATCATTGATGACCCTCATGAAAGTGGTTGGAGCATTGGAAAGTCCGAATGGAATCACCATCCATTCGAACAACCCATGTTTGGTCTTGAAGGCGGTTTTCCACACATCTTGCTATGCAATTTGGACCTGGTGATAACTACTACGCAGATCCAATTTGGTGAAATAGATAACATTCATTAACTGACCTAATAAATAATCAATGCGCGGGAGAGGGTAACGATTTTTCACATGATTTTGTTCAGTGCTTGGTAATCCACGCACATCCTCCATGTGCCATCTTTCTTCGGCAGTAAAAAAATCGATGAGCCACATGGATAAGTGGTCAGTTTGATGACCCCTTGGTTCAATAGTTTCTGCACCTACTTTTTTATTTCCTCCATCTCAATGGTCAACATCTTGTAGATACCAATATTTGGTAAAGGAGCATTATGCTGCAAATGGATCTCATGTTGGATTTCCCTCTTCAGAGGTAATCCCCTTAGTTCCTAAAAAATCTCATCATAGTTAGAAATTAATTCACATAATTAATCTTATGCACATGATCACAACCATGGAAAGCATCGGATAATTCTGCATCTTTCCCCCTTACAACCATAAGCATGCAACCCTTACTGGAATTCACCAACCTCTTCATTTGTCCTACACTTACAAGGTTGGCATTGATTTTAGTTTGATGAGCCCTTACATTATATTCTACCACATCTTTTGTGATTTGGTATTTGTTTTCATGAAAGAAGAATATTGCTTTTCTATCATATAGATATGTACTCCCGAACACCATGTCATAGATATCCAATGGTATCACATCAAGTTCTACCTCATCCACTAACTTAGAAGCGATCACAAATTTAACCTTGCACTGCTTAGTTACATTCAATTTTTCTTTATCATGTATCCATCCAAGCAGGTAAGGTTTTGGATGTGGTTTGGTTTCTCAGCCTACCTTCTTTACCAAGGACTCTGAAATTAAATTTGCTTGGGATCCAGTATCAAATAGATTTTCCACTTGTGTATTTATGAAAACTCTAATATGAAATAACTCAATTCTCTTATATTCATTAGGAAGAGACTCATCTATTGACCTAGTGCCTTCATGTGATTCATAATTAACATGAGGTGTAAGAGTACCTTTTGTTCCTGCTGCTGTGATCAATGCTTCATCTCCGGAATTGGATCCAAGGTCTTGCTGCACAGTTGTCACTGTCTTTTGCTTGCCTTTTCCTCCATACTTTTTTTGTCTCTTTCTTGGGTACAGTTTCAAATAGTCGTCATTGTCATGACCTTCCTTTTTGCAGTGAGTGCAATAAGGCCTTTCTCCTTCATCTTTCTTGGTTGATGTCGTCCTCTTCTACTTTCCCTTTCCTTTCACTTTGGGTTTTCCATTTGGAGGTTTGAAAGGTGGTTTCTTGAAGTGATCATCTCTTTCATTTTTTCCCTTATTCTCAAGATGGATGGCCTTTACACTGGCTGAGTCAATAGTAGTTTGTTCAAACAACAATAATGAATGTCTAATGTAACTATGTAATGATCCAATATACTTAGTAACTACTTTAGGTGAGTCAAGTGCAATGCCCAATTTAAGTGCTTGTTTTCTAAACTCCTCTGTAAAGCTTTGAACATCCTGACCTTTGCCTTGCCTTAAGTATTGCCAATCCATTAAGGATTTTTGCTTACAACCCAAGGGATAAAACTGTTCCTTTAATGCAGAAATAAAACTAGGCCATACAGAAAGAAGATTACCCACACCCTTACTGCTTCGCAATTTTCTCTCCCACCAGATGAGAGTGGTGCTACTCAGCCGAAGTGAGGCCAACCGAATCTTTGCTTTGTCCTATTCGATCTGCTAAATCCTGTAGTAGATTACAATCTGCCTAATCTAGTTATTAATCTTTTTTACATTACTTTCACCGTTAAACATGGGAAGATCAATTTGACATCTAATTTAAAGAAAGGTTTCTTAGATGCATCCCTTTAATTTATATGATGATGGTGATGAGAGGAAGAAGAAATTTCACTCATGGAAGGAGAAGGAGGGTGTTATTCTTCACAATTTCCATGCACTGAACCTTGTTCTTCTACCCTTTTCCCTTCTGCTTTCTCCAGCCTTGAAAGCAACTGACCGACATTTTCTGCCATTGTATAGAAGGTTTTGTAGAAATTGAGCTCCTCTTCATAATGAGCCTCTTCATCTGCCACGTTTCTCATTCAATGTGCATGTCCCTCTTCAGGATCGAAAGACTTTAGTTTCCCTTCACCTCTTCGGAGCCTGTTTCTTGTTAGCATGTAGACATGCAGTTCACATCTACAAAGACCTACTCTGATGCCACTTGATCCAAGATCTTTTTCTTATAGATGTCTTAAATAACTACTTGCATAAATTGGAGCTTAACCATAGAAATTTAATGTGCACATGAGAGAAGAGGAGAAACACATAAAATAATGAAAGAAGACAAGAGACTTGATAACAGATTTCATCCAATTTGGACTACGTCTCCGGGCCCTGCTCAATCAGTAGGGAGGCCTTCATTCATTGAGTGGCATGAGAAAGAGGAGAACAATCATCATTTAAAAAAAAAGAGTCTTATACCTCCATTATGGAAAATGGCTGAAAAATGGAGAGCTTTGTTGGAGAAAAGGACAACACCATTCAGTTCGTGGCGTCGAGAAATGCTGAAACTATATAAACATTTTAGAAATCAGACAAAGTGAAAATCTAGCCCCATGGAGAAATTGCTTAGATCATGGTTCTACCCCCCTCTCTGTATTGTTCATGGTTCTAGCACCTGCAAATTGATCTGCCTCGAACTACGTGCACACTCCTCCTCCCCAGCGCACTGTGAAAAAAGGTTTAAGTAATTTTTTTATGGGTGGACTCAACAAGAAGGCGGTTTGGTGTGATGGTTAAAAATAAAAATTGTTGAGGAGGGGTTGGGGGATCAAATCCCGGCCCTCTCAAAATAACACAACATTATTTTATTGTCTTAATTATGGGTGGCAAGTCCACTGTTTTGGTGGCATGTGCCCCCATCTTCCCCGACCTATCTGTAAGTGGCGTGGAGGGGCAGCGGGGTTGACAGCTCGCGCCCCACCATATATAATGTTTGTTGTATGAGGGCTTTGAGGTGGCGGGGTCATGCCCACCCACCCCACTCTTGACATTTTCCTTAGGTGGTTCCGATGGGTATCGAGGGCGGTGGGGTCATGGCCGCCCGCCCCACTATTAAAATATAATTTGTTACAGTGGTTCCGGCGGTGGTGGGGTCATGGCCACTCACCCCATTAATACTTTTTTTTTTTTTTAAGTTATAACCACTGGCCCATTTTGGGTTTTTCCAAAACCTTAGGCATTAGGAGACAAATTAATAGACCCAGAAATTCACCTGGAAAAATTGTCGGATTCTGGTGCTGGGTTCTTGCCAAATTGCGCCCTCCTTAAGCCTGCCACATGGCTAAGTCAACCCACAACTCTGACTTCCTCTATCTTCCTCATCTAGACTCAGATTGGAGTGTCATTCACACTGTTGGAATCAGGGCGATGAGCACTTTTAATTGATGTCAAGTTAATCGATTTTCTGCCACTTTGAATTTTGAGCCTTTTCATGCCCTTGGTGTCTAGAGATCCACCTGGATCAATAGCATAGACAAATGAAATAACCGTATACCCAGGACACATTCAAACAATCGTTCACTAGCCAAGTGAAAGGATTTTGAAAACAAAGTACCTAGTCGTAGGCTTGTAAACCCACTACTATAAAAATAAATAATAAATTATTGCTATTCATTGTAGTTTGTGACAAAGATTAAGGAATGGAAGAACAAAGACGAGAATAAACTCCGAAAATAGAAACAGATTGAAGTTTATGTTTACATTACTAAATAGATTATGTAGGAGACAAGCAATACAAATGACTGGAGTAAAACTCAACTAGAACTCAACTACTAAAATTGAATTACAACTAACTATGACATCTAGACAAACATGAGACAAAGATATTAATTATCTTAACACCCTCTCCTAATATCAACTGTTGCAATAATTGACACTAATAATTTAAGAGAAAAAAATAAAGTTAGCTACCTCCTCCTAGTCTGAGTCTTAACTAGGCTCACAAATATGACTCAAATATTTCATTTTGGCTTTCTTTGCTTCAACATACTAATGAAATTTCATCTTAAATCTATTGCTCCAAACTCTAATTCTTTGAATATGTTTCGTTTTCTTCCTACTCCAGATTATGAACTCTAGATATTGCTTCAGATTACATCTACGATTATGCCAATACATTTCAAATCCTTTTTCAACAAGTTGAATTTCATCATCAATAGTTTCTTGTTCATTTGATATCTCCCACATCACTCCATAAAAATATTTGATCTCTTCAAGAGTCCAATACATAAAAATTTCATTAACTTTTTCACTTTCTACATTTTCCATGTTATCTTCAACATTCATTGCTGCAACTTATATGCAGACTTCATCAAGACATGGTAATTCAACCATGCTTCAAGGAACCTTAATTATTTTTTAAATTTTGTCGATTGTTCCATGTCATCTTCTTCATGATCTATTTTTACTAAGGCTGAAAGATGATCATCCTATTTACCTGTGTTGATAAATTTATAAATGCAACAATTAGGGTGATTTTTCTTTACTTGAAAATTGTTTGTGAAGTTATGCTGGCTTATTAACTTTATTATGTTCTTTTCATCAAACAATTATCAAAACCATAAAGCCACAGAAAAAGCCCTATAAGGGGAAAACCCAGAAAAATTCTTCTCTTCTTATAGAATCATATCAAATGAGAAATCCAAGACCCAAAAAACAATACGAAGACCTTCAACAAGACCCAAGTCAACACTCCTTCCAAGCTCTTCCAACAAATCAAAGTCAACATAATTCAACCCAAGTAAAAACCTTCCAAATTAGCTCCAACTTTAGATTTTCGCCCCCCAACAACTGACTTATAGACATGTTGTATATCTACAAGTTCAACCCCTACAACAACTTCAAAAAATTTACACGTGCAAGAGAAGTAGGGCATATCTTAGTGCAGAAACTTTGATTTTCTGCCTCCTTAGAATTTACTTTCTCTCTCTTTATTTCTTGCTCCTTCTATTTATTTTTTTTCCTCTTTTCCCAAATATCAAACTTACTTGTGGTGCTTCAAATGAGGTCGTATTGTCTTTATTTATGCACATCCAGGAGGTGGAATTACCTCTTCTAGGCCTGACTTGATGAGGTAGGGCTAACTTGGTCTGGTGGGTACAAAAAATATATTTTTGACTCAAATAAACTTATTTTTCTATTTTCTTTTTAAAGTCTAAATGGGACTTGAATCCAATACAATATTTTGAATTATGAAAAATATTCTTTTGACTCAATAAACCTTAGAGGCATGAAGAACATGCTTGACCTTGACGACCAATTGATTTGAGCATGAAACCCATTCTTATAAAATAATATTTATTTTTCTTCTTTTGATATTTACATGAAATATACAATAAAAATTATGAACATTGGACCTACTTACATGTTCTAACAACCTTCACACTCAAAGTCAATGTTAAGTTTAAAAAAAATCTGCAAAACCATATTGATTATGTTCTTTCTACTCTACAATGAGAGCTTTCTCCTCTTCCTCTTCCTTCTTTACTTCTTCAATTATATTGAGGCTATCTTCTAATGTTATACTATCAATGGATATTATCATAAAAAATTCTTGAATCACTTTATCCTCTTCTTGATCGTCAATCGTTTCTAGGTCACATACTACTTCATGAGCAATTTTTGCTTCCTAACTTGCTTCCACAATGGTAGCTTCAACGTTCAATTCTTCATCAGACATGGCACTTTCCATATTGCCACAATCAGTCCATGTTTAAAAACAGACCACAAATGTCATGAACATATTTTTCATCCACTCTATTGTGGGATAGCCAAGCATGCATGTGCTCATTAACAATTTCAACTTCACCGAATTCACCAGTTGTTGTTGAATTCACAAGGGATGCACTCTTAGCTTTGCAAACCATTACTTCACATGAAAAAATCTCTTCTTCATTCTGAAACTTAACTGTTTCAACCACTGATGTAAAGAGGTTATCATCAACTACAATCTCACCAACTGGATCACACATGCTATTCACTCACACTTCTTTATTGGAAGCTTCACCACCATCAAAAAGGTCTATTGCTAGATTCACCAATTCAAAACTCGCTTTGTAGTCATCATCGACATGTGTATCATCAAAGTGAGATTCACTATCATGTTCACCATCCATGTTACAGTGGAGTTCTTGAGCATCTATATTATCTTTCTTTTCTTCACACATAAAGGCTTCAACTTCTCTCTCTGCAATATTTTTTGTGTCTTCTTTGTCCATATGCAATTTTGTATAATTGGTTTCACTTTTATAGTTTTCATAAGCATCACCGACATGCTCATGATTCTCCAAGCTCTGGTGTCCTCCTCAAATCTTGCTCATTTACTCTCAGACTTGCGACTGACTTCTCCACTGATTCTTCAACAAAATGTGACACAACTTGATGGTACGTATCATTTTTTTGCGCCAAATTTTACTTCCAAAATCTTCCATGTTTCTTAGGAAAATGTAACTTTTTCTACCTTACACAGAAACTTCTCATCAAAAAAATTATCTTAACAAATATTCAAAAACTCCACCACTCATATACAAACATTCAAATAAAATCAAGGCTTATATTTTAGTAATAATCTCCCCACTCAAATTTACTTTTTCCTTTAAAAAAAAATCAAAAAAATTATCATAACAAATATTCAAAAACTCCACCACTCATATACAACATTCAAATAAAATCAAGGCTTATATTTTAGTAATAATCTCCCCACTCAAATTTACTTTTTCCTTTAAAAACAAATAACGCATGTATCCCTTGGAAAAAAACTCACGACATGAATTTTACTTTATAATATTTTCGTGCTCATAAGGTCTAATAAGCACATAAAGATATTTTAAGCACATGCGAAAATATCATTCATAAGATCATCATTTGACATTTCGTGCTCTATTTTTAATTGAAGGCAATCACACCTTTCAATATTGAGAGGCTGGGATAATTTGGAATTTTTTTGCGGGTAAGCCTTCTAGATAATATCACACACTTATTCTTCTGGGCTGCTGTAATATCACACTTTCTTATACTATCACAATTTCTTTGGCTTCTTAGGTGCGATTTTCACAATGTGTTTTCCTTCTATGTTACGATGGTTAGCCCTCACGATTTTTAAAAATAATGAGACTTCTCCTACATGACTTCTCCCCCTTCCGCTCCCCCTCCCGGCTGCCACTTCGTTATGCTTCTCGAACTCTGCTCTTGTTCTGTGAATACTCACACATATCAAATACTATTCTCATGCAGCCTTACGCAATTTCAATCTCTCAATTTTGTAATGCTTCTCTCAAAAAGTTTTACACAATCTGGTACTATGATATTAGGACAATAATGGAGAGACAGAAGATCTAGAATAAACTAAAAAAAAAATGTGAAATATATTATTCAATTATATTATTAAATCAAAGTTAAAATAGATTACATAAGAGACCAACAATAATAAACGACCAAAATAAAACTCAATTAAAATTCAAGTAACTAAAAATTTACTACAGCTAGCTATGACACCTTGCCGAAAAAGACGAGACATGGAGATTAATTATCTTAACACCTTGAACAACTGTAATAAAGAAAACCAACCATTCACAGAAAAATATAGTAGAAAAGGCATCCAGAACGAAGGTTTCAGAACCACCACTGTCGTACACTTTAAGTCAGCGCTTCCTTACGTTGTTAGCCACAACTGTCGTCACAAGTCGAGCCATCGATTTTTGAAAAATAGGCACCATAACTAGAGCAAGAGGGGCATAGACCTTGCCACTGGTTGTTTGGACGTGTTGTGGTTGAGAGAGTCGAGCCATTTGCTAAGGTAAAGTCACCACTATTTAGCCTAGCCACTGGACATTGAATGAAGAGGCGAGTTTCTGGAGCTGCACAATATGAGGGGTTTGAAGGATTTTGAAATTAAAAATAGCACTATAAATATCGGTAGATTCAACAAAGTCGAAGTTTCAAAAGTTTTTTAAAGGATATTTAATTTCTAACTTCATCATTAATTCCACAAGGGCTGATGTACATGAGTGTTTAAAAGCTTGTTTATGCGTTAAATTATTATGCACGACATTGGGAGAAAGTTGTTTTGAGAGATTGTATATTGTATTAAAGAAAAAAGTGTGATTTAGAATTAATTTTATATATATATATATATATATATATTTTGTTTGAGGATATCTTTTTGAAGTGATTTATTATATTAGAGATATATAATATTAAATTTTTTAAAAGGTGGGTTGATTTATTGAGGGGTAGGAAGAAATTGATTTTTGGAAGAAAAAAAAAGAAGAAAAAGGTATTTTTTTTTAATAGTTGATTTTGAAAGGCAATTGAGTTTTCTTTGATATTGATTTATTTAGTAATCTTCTATGAATTCTTATTTTTGTTGGTAAATATTATGAGTTTTGGGCCATTAAAATAGGATCTAGATTATGAATGGATGAGTTATGAGATATTATTTTGTATGGGTTTGAAACATAATAAGGAGATCATCTTATAATCAACATGAAGAATGATGTGGACACATTGTTTCTCATTCAAGAAGGTTTGGATGATAGAAATATTTTCAAGATTGTAGTAACAAACATGTCATGGGAAGCTTGGAACACTCTGGAAATGACATATAGTGAAAGGGCAAGCAATACATATCAATAACAAGCTGAGCCACAAAGTGTTGTTGTTGGTGAAGAAACTATTATAGGAAAATTATTAATAATAGAAATTTATTTTAAAACTTACAAACCCTGGTGAATATCATTCCATAGTATAAAAACTATAAAATTTTGGCAATAATTTTGTAAAAATACTCAAATTTCTAATAATATTATATAGTCTATAAATTTTTGGTGATTTTTTAAAAAATGGAACCATTTTTTGAAAAAATAGAAATTCACGAATCCTTTTTCCTTTTTGTAGAATGATGGAAAATTAGCTCACTTGCGAATATTAGCTGCGAAAATTTTCCCAAAGAAGCTATGGATGAGCCCGCTAAAGTAGAAGAATGTATACAACACATGGAGACTATAATTGTTCTAAACAACGCACTTGAAGAAATTATGGAAGAAAAAAATGATTCTATAAAAGATGAAAAGTATTTTCATGATGAAGAAAGTTAAGGCTACTATGAAGATACACATGTAGATGATGAAATTGAAACCACCTTTGTAGCAGCAATGACAAGTGAGAAGAGCATAGTAGTGGAAGTTCATTTTATTTTTTAAATGAGAGTGAGAATTTTTATTTATATGCAAGTTTTTGAATGGATTGCAACAAATAGATCAGGCAGTACATAGCTATATCTTCAAAATATTTTCTTGAGCCTTCTTATCGATCAAAACTAGATATTTTTATGAGTAATTCCAAAATGGACAATAAAAAACAGGCTTTTCTAGGTATATAGCTTACAAACCGACCCACTAAAGAACAAAAGTTACGTGTCATACTATTACCGATTGATAATGCAATCCTACACAACTTTGTAAAGCAAATCCACTTAGCTATGACAAATAGGAGAGAGCGTAATTCGACCATTGTTTTTTAAAAATCCCAATCTTGATTTACATGCTTCGTTAGCACATAAGGCTACATCTTTATTGAGATCATGAAGAACATGGAAATATGATGTTGAATGTAATCTTTCCATGGTTTCCCTAATTCTTTTTATAAGCATTTCTCATGTTTTGCCCCTTGAAGAGGATCCCTTCATTAAATGTTGAATAAGGAGGACGGAGTATCACAAAATCATGAGAAACTACCTAATTTTCTTTGGCTATCTGAATCCCCTCGGAAAGGGCATAAGCTCCAACTTGGTTGTTTTTCATCAATATAGCGCTGCATTAATACTATGAAACTTTAACTTCCTTAGGGACATAGAGCATTCCTCTCCCTCTTGTCATCCCTCAGAAAGTTGAATTTGGTTATGGACCAAATTTAATACTTCTTGGAGAGTGGCTTGCAAAGCCAAAATATCAAGAGGAGGAAAGTGAGTTTGGAAAAACTATCATAACTATAATCGTAATCGAAGAAAGAACAAAAAAAAAGGAAACCATCAAAGTTGTTGAATCTTTTGCAGCAATAGAAAAGAAGATGAAAGAAAACAAAGAGATTTTTATTTTTATTTTACATAGGTTGACATAAAATTAGCAAACTAGACGTGAAAAAAGAACCACATGAAAATGACACTGAAGATGAGGAAATATTGAAGAAAAAGACCAGAGTAAAGTTGAAAAGAAACAACAAGTATACACAATACAAACTCTGGAGAAAACACTAGGAAAAACTTATACAACACAGCGATTAAAACAACCTTCACCAACACCAACATGTAAAAGTAAAACAAGTTTTTGACTTTCATTTTATTGTTTAAAAGTTTCAAGTAATTTACATAGAGTTTGTATTTAAGAAAGGGACAATCATACATATCGAGCCCACATTTATTCTTAATACTTTTTCAAGCAATTAAACCAATTTTATTTAATCAGCAACAACTCATATTATATTATTTCATTGTGTGATTTACTCCTCGAAATTTATCAAATATAAAGGTTGAACCTAATCACATTTAGGTTTGCGTTTTGAAATGATCTTGCAGCCCCAAACAAATATTTTACGGAGAAGTCTCATGCTGTAAAGAAAGAAATGCTCATGACCATGCTCTAGAAAATACTATATGCCACTCTCTTAGGGTTTTATGACAACCACAGTTGCTTCTAAACAAGTTTCATATTCAAAAGAAGTTAGAACTTATCGATATTCTGTTCTTTGAGCGTTGGCTAATTATTAGGGCTAGATTCGATAGAGTATTGTTGAGTATCTCTTTTGGTTGGGCATTTCCCTTGAACAAGAATAATTCTAAGTACCTATTTGAGATAATGTTTCTTGCTTGGGTTACAGGACTTCCGTATATCAGAATCATTTTAAAAATGATTAACCAAGGAGAAGCTTTGGGAATCAAATTCAGTGTCAATCCAACGTACAATTGGCTTAAATCCACCACTTAAACAGCTTGGAATTTTCTCAATTGAATAGGGCTATAACCTTAAATTGATTTGTCCATCTATAACTCTTTAAGTTACTAAATCGTGGACCAAAGAGTCATAACTTCACCCACTAACTTGATTACTGGGTGCTTTAAAATGTAATATAGGATTCTTTGCAAACCAAAGATACATGAACATCCCACACTATCTTTAGTGATTAAGAAAAAGTAATATTTCATTCGTTGCCAACCAAAGGTTCGTGACGGAGATCTGCTTGACCCTATAGTTTATGTAGACAAAACATTGGAAATTTTAGCATTACGCATGATAAAACGAGTTAAAACTGTAGTTTTGGTTTTTCAATTACAATTTTTTAATTTCTTTTGTTCTTCAAAATATAGTTTAAAATTGCGAAGGATTATTAAAACTATAAAAATTAGTTATTTGGATGGTAAAATTCAAATATAAACCATAGTTTAAATTTGTTTATATATTTAAAAATATAGTTTGAGTAATGCAAAATTAGAATTTTACTAATAATCATATATCTAGATTTTGATGATGGCTAGAAAGTGTCCAATTAGTAGAACTTAGACTTGTCCACAAGTTAATCATTTTATTCCAGTTATGGTGGTTGAGAATCTCGAACAAAATACTCAACAAGGTCTTTATGGATACAAAAGAGGTAACCATCTACATTTTTTATCTTAATAATACGAAGCATGAATTTATTAGATGCAAGTAGTATAAATTATCTATATCTATCTATCTATATATATATATATATATATATATTTATATCGTGTGCAGTGTGTGGATGGAAAACCAATGTGTGGAGACGTCCTGTCGAGTTATGATTTGAAGAAAAGTGGTATTATAAGTCATTTAGGAAAAGCCTTATAAAATTTGACAGTCACAACATTATGAGATCAAGGTATTTGTGAGCGAGGTCCTTAGTGATTCAATAATCATCATAAAACCACTAATACAAAGTAACCTTAATAAGGAACAAATTGCAACAAGAACCTCCAAACGACTCTAGCTATGGCTCACAAGTTCCAATTGATTGCGCACTTACAAGGAAAATGAGAATTACACAAGGACATAAAAACACTAGAAAACATTGAAGTTTCATTAAGGGAAGGTGAAATGGTTTTGTATAATGAATAGGGGTTTAGGGCCATCACGATCCCTCTCTTGTGATTATTGCTTTACTAGTGGCTAATCCCTTATTCCTAAACAGTATAGCACCTTAGCACAAATTTTGATCAGTTAACCTACGTTAAATCCATTAGCGGTGTTGTTACGACTACCATCTCAATCAAAACTCTACTCATTTCACATATCGACACAATCCAACACAAGGGACACTTCCCTAACATATCTTACAGAATGAGTAGCACAATTTAACTCAGGTTGAATGCCTCCTAAGCCTTCTACTATAGAATTAACTTGGAATAAGAATATACGATTAGGTTTTAGGTGGATTAAGGTATAACTTCAAGAAGGCGACTTCAAGGGATTTGGCTCACTCTAGAGGCTTAGGTCAACCAATAGAGGCTTAAATAATCTCCCAAACATTTACAATCAAGAAATTATACATGGACGTCATAAACTAGGGTTCTAAACTAGAAATTGCAAAAAATAAATAGTCTATAATAGCAATAAAAAATTTCCTAAAATATGATATACATGTGTAAAATTATTTTTGAATAAGATTAAATACAGATTATATTACATTTTTATTTTTATTTTCTTTTCTTTACAATAGTATAACAATACAAGTCACCGTAGACATTTTTTCTGATATATGGTCGAGATGCACACAAATTATTCTTTATTACTTGTTTCAATTTAATTTTTTCCAACAAAACCATATACATATGGAAATTAGATCAAGGAGAAGTAATTTTTAAAGTAAATAAATCCTAATTTACCCTTAAAAGATCAAAATAAAATAAAAATTTATGGATATTAATATATTGGCACAATAGATAAGCTTAGTGCCTTTCTCAATCTAAGGCCAATGGATTCTAGGAGTAAAATTTCTTTTTAGAAAAAGAGATGTATTTGAATTCAAAGAGATAAAAGAAGACAAAACTAGTGTCCCTCAATCCCTAAATGCTAGTGTCCTTCTATGTTCTTGGAAAGATAAAAATGAGTGAGATAAACATAGGCCACCTCAAGAGAAATTTATGAAAAATCTTGCAAAAAGAGATTTTAGTGTCATAAAACATCAAAAAGACCTAGTGAAAGATTTAATAAACCCTA
>APFE030544917.1:157006-169514 GCA_000404065.3 Pinus taeda | reverse complement strand
ATAGAGGCAACAAGAGCTTTAGGCGGAATATGCACAATATGGAAAAAAGGACAATGGGAAGTGATACAAAAAAAAGATCAGCACTGGATACAAACAGATCTAAATCAAATAAGCACGAAAGAGAACTACAACTTCATAAACATATACGCCCCCAATCACTACAAGGAAAAAGAGAAATGTTGGGACACCATAAATGAAGCACTAAAAGAAATACAAACCAGGAAAATAATTCTCGGAGGGGTTTTAAATTTGGTAAGAAGTATAGAAGAAAATTTCGGACTGACATATCACATAGACCCATCCAGGGATGCTCTAGAAACAATAATGGAACAACACAACTTAATAGACATTCCCCCAAACAACAGAAAATATAGGTGGAGCAGCAAAAGAGTGAGCAAAAATAACATTAAAGAAAGGCTGGATAGAATTCTGATTCAAGAAAATATAGCAACAGTTCATAGCTCTATTAAGTCTAAAATTTTACACACCACGGCATTTGATCATAAGCCGGTGGCAATAATGATGGGCAAAATGGAAAATCAAGGCCAGCTTCCATTTAGATACAACTCAATATGGGACAGCAACATAGAATTCAGCGAACTAACCAAGGAAGCCTGGGCACCAAGAATATCAGGATCACCCCAATATATTTGGGAAACAAAATTAAAAAATTTAAGAGCCAAGCTAAAGGAATGGGCAAGAGCAAATGAAAAAAAAAAATTGCAACAGAAATGGACAGCATACAAATTGAAAAAGAAAGCAAAGAAGAAGACAAGTAAGATTATTTAAGAGAGAAGGAGATATTTTAGGAAATATATAGGGAAAACAAAAAAGAGAAAGAAGAGGCCAGATTGAAATCTAGAAGCCTATGACTCAAGGTAGGGGACAAAAACACCTCCTTTTTTCCCAATACCATTAAGATACGAAGAGAAAGAAATCAAATAGAAAAAATACAAGTTGATGGACAAGAGGTCAAAGGTGTAGAGGAACTAAAAAGAGCAGCCCACAAGCATTTTAAAAATTTACTTTCAGCTAGAGAAGAAACAGCTGAGTATGAAAGCTTCCTATAGCATACAAAAAAAAACAAGCAAACAAAACTCAAAAATTTGCAAAGAAATAACAGAAGAAGAAGTAGTGGTGGGCATATGGAGCCTACATCTAGACAAAGCCCCTGGGCCACATGGTTTTAAAATAACGTTCTACATATTCCATTGGAATATAATAAGAAAGGACGCCTTAAGAATGGTAAAGAATGTCTTCAAAAAAAAAAGGGAAGCAATACAAAATCCTCCTATCTTGCATTAGTCCCAAGAGAACCCAACCCTTCCACCTTCAATAGATTCCGCCCCAACTCCCTTTGCAATTCCTCCTATAAGATCATCACAAAAATAATTACAAATAGAATCAAGGAAGTTCTCCCAACAACAATATCTAAAAACCAAGGAGGATTTGTGCCCAACAGGAAAATCATAGATAATATAATTATTGTACAGGAAGCCATACATTTCAGCATACAAAGAAAAAAAAAAAGGAATCATAATTAAACTGAATATGGCAAATGAATTTGAGAGGGTTAGCCTTCCATTTCTAATGGCAGTCCTCAAAAAACTTGGATTTTCAAGAGAAATAATAGAATTCGTCCAAGCTTGCATCACTAACCCTTGGACCGCCCCTCTTATAAATGGAAGACCTAGCGAATTCTTTCAAAGTAAAAGAGGCCTCAGACAAGGATGCCCTCTCTCCCCCTTCCTATATATTATAATGGCGGAAACTTTAAGCAGAGCCTTGGAAAAACAAAGAAAAGAAAGAAATATCATTGGACTGCGAATAGGAAGAGGAGTAAAACCATAAACCACTCTCTGTTTGCCGATGATACTTTTTTATTGGGAGGGGCATCTACAATAATTGCAAAAAGATTGAAAAGAATATTGGATGATTTCCTATAGGTTTCAGGGGGGCTCTTAAACAAGACAAAATGCAGAATCTATGGCTGGAATACCCCCCCCCCCCCCCAAGAATCATGCAAAGGATTTCACAAATCCTAGATATCCCCATATAGGAAAAATGGACTCATTTCTTTTACCTGGGACTCCTCATCTCAAAAGAAAACATGAAGGCAAAGATATGGACCAAATAGATTGAAAAAATGAAAAATAAAATCCAAAGTTGGAGAACGATGTGGCTAAACATGGCAGGAACGGTGATAGTAATCAAAGCACTCCTAGCAACACTCCCAATATACCAATATGCAATAATCTTGGCTCCAGCAAGTGTCCATAACAAATGGGGCTGATCTTAAGAAGCTTCTTATGGCAGGGAGGGAAGAAAGAAAACAAAAAATTCAGTTTGGTCAAGTGGGAGCAAGTAGTACTACCATATGAATAAGGACGCCTATCAATCTAGCTACCTGGTTTCATGAATGTTGCCTTGGGAATGAAAATAATATGGAGTGTGATCACAGGGAAAAGAGAGCTGGTGGAAAAAAACCACTTGCCTCAAAATACATGGATAGCTCTAGGAAAATTTTGTTGAATAGAAACATCCTATCAAGATAATGTACTCAAGTCTAGAAGTTAGTAAAAAAGACAATCCCTTTAATGAGCAATCATATTTCTAAAATCCCAGGCAATGGAAAAACAATATCTATCTGGGAGGATAGAATTAAGGGAAAAGAACCTCTAAAAACCCACTCAGAAATTGA
This sequence comes from Pinus taeda, assembly GCA_000404065.3. Classification (NCBI taxonomy): domain Eukaryota; kingdom Viridiplantae; phylum Streptophyta; class Pinopsida; order Pinales; family Pinaceae; genus Pinus; species Pinus taeda. Next base: position 166,813 of record APFE030544917.1, on the reverse strand, counting down.
AGGTATTCAAAAATGGATGAGAGGAAAAGGTCTAAATACACTACACTCAATCTCTCTTTGTAATCAGAGAGATTGGCAAGAATGGAAAGCCTTAACAATCCCTGCAAATCTGGAAGAACAATGGAGAAAATTAAGGTGGCTTCTTAAAGGGGCAATACCCATAAACTACGAGGAAGAAGATGACTTCCTTTGGGAACCAAGTGGTGGAAAATACACAGTCAAGACTCGATACAAAATCTTACAAGAACAACCAAATCAACAAGACAGGGATTACTGGAAGACAGTTTTGAAATTTGAAAGTCTGCCTAAGATTAAAATATTCACCTAGACACTCTTAAAAGGGAAGATCTTAACCAGTGAAAACATTAAAAAAAAAAAAAAGGCTTCCAAGGACCCTCAATATGTCCAATGTGTTTGCAAGAAGAAGAAACCATACAACCTTTATTTCAGGACTGCATCTTTGCCAAAGATGATGGCAACAACTCATAAGTCCTCTTGAAATCAATATAAATTTTGAAAAGCCTCTCTCGGACTTTCTTCAAACCCTCGAGAAGGTCTATCCATACACAACAAAGAGGAAAGTGACAATACAGAGGATCTGGAAGTGCATCCCAACAGTTCTTTGTTGGCAAATTTGGTTGACGAGAAACAAATGCATTTTCAAGAGCCAGACCCCAATAATAGGGAAAACCCTCTTCAAAACATGGGGTTTAACTTCCGAAATCCTAAATGTTAAAGGAACAGCACCAACAGACTACAACACTCTTCAACAAGAAGAGAAAAATTGGTTCAACAAAGCCATAATAAATAACAATGGTCAAAAAGGACAAAGGAGGAAAACTTTAGATCGTAACTGGAAAATGAGACTGAGTGAAGAAGAATTCGCAACTTGGAAAAAAAATCAGAGAAGACATTGTCTCTACTTTGATGGGGCTTCAAAACATAATCTTGGGAAGGGAGGGGCAAGGGGAATAATTCTTGATCCGATGGGAAAGAAAAGGTTACATATGAATGGGGACTTGGCGAAGTCTCAAATAATAAGGTTGAAGCCTACAGCATGTTAATGGGAACAATAATAACAATAATAAAGAGTGATACAAGACCCCATTATAATAGGAGACTCATCCATAATAATTGAGGCAATGGCTCGTCACAAAAATCCCAACAATGAATTCATGAACAGAGTATACAGGAGAATCAGGAAGAATTTAGAAGGCTCAGGAGATGTGATCTTCAAACATGTTTTGCGAACTCATAACCAACAGGCAGACTATTTCGCTAATCAAGTAATGAAAAGAACTGAAGGGAGCGTCCGGGAAAACAAAGAGGAATATCACACCTTTGTCCCATAAGTTCCTTCAAAAGATAATAAGCATGAATCCTCCCAAAAAAAGGAACAACGAGCATTCCTAAAACAAACAAAAACAAAAAACAATAAGATCTCAGCAAAAAGAATATCATTGCAAATATAAGCAAAAGGCCACGAGAATACGGACGAAAAATCAAAGAAGATCAAAAATCGCAATTGTTCTCGCAGAAAGGACGACTGCAATCATGTTCACAGGAAACACACAACAACCCATCTTATCAATGAAAGGCCTCGAACAACGCCCAGCTTCTACAAATATATGCGGAATTGTAACATCTCCCATAGCTACATCCCCAAGCAAATTTGTTTGCTTCAATCGCCCCTCATATCCCCTGCCCGGCTACAAGCATCCCCGCCTTCTCTAAATTCCGTCCCGTTTTCTTTTCACTGCCCACAAGCTCAACATTTCGACTCCTCCTTCAAGCTTCCAGCCATCTGCGTTGTGTAAACCTCCAACCACCAACCTTACTCCTCCACTAGTGACCATTTCCGCTTCTTTACCTCCTCCCCCTCAGCGCCTCTCCTCCCTGTCTATCACTCTCAGGAATGCCAAGCTGTAAGCAGAAGGAATAGCACAACAAGAGAAGGAACAACACAACAACAGAAGAAACAACAAGAAGAAGGAACAGCCGCAACCAACAGAAGGAACAACAAGCAGAAGGAACATCACAACAACATAAGGAACAACCAACAAAAGGAACAACAAGCAGAAGGAACAACACAACAATAGAAGGAAAAGCAAGCAGCTCAAGGGGAAAAGGAAGAAAGCAAACCAAATGGAATTTAACCCAATAGAAAAGACAGCAAGGAATGATGCATGCCCATCATGCAAAGCGAACAAATTTATGATTTGCAAACTCTAAGAAATGTTGAAAGACATCAAGTCTGAAATGAGAATGGAGTATAGCTACCATAAGAGGAACATGAAAATTCAGAAAGAAGAGATCATGGCACTCAAAAACAATTGCAAACATTTAGAGGAGGCAGTTGCATACTTTAAAACCAACACCACGAGCCAAGAAGATGAAAACTCTTGTTTACTATGACAAGAAGAACTAGCCCTCTTAGGAGCAGTCAGTCTACAAACCATGAAAAATACCAAAGAATCAATGTTATGTAAATTTTCTTTACTAGTAGGACAATATGTTAGACATTATTCAAGAATAGCTACAGAAATCTATGAATTTTTTAATATAAGCACAGGAGAAGGGACTGCTTTCCCAACACATTCTCATTCCTTAGTTTCCACTTATGCTACAGTCGATTGTAATAAGAGCTTGCTCCATCTCAACTTTTGGTAATATATCCACTATCCAATCTTGTTTAAAAAAAAAATAGTAAATAATCATTATAAATTAATATCATATAAATAGTAATAACTCATATTATTAATATCTTTATAATCTTTATTTTTATATTTTTATGATAATTATTATTATAAATATTCAATAATAATTAGTTTGTTTAGTTTGTTTTTTTAGTTTATAAACTATATTAGATTAGATAGTTTTTATTATATTCTTATTCTAAAATGATAATAGTAATGTTAAATTAGATATTATTAATAGCTAAAAAACTAATTATTAATATTTTTATTATAAATAATATTTATTATTCGTTATTATAAATAAAAATTAATATTATTATTTTTAAAATCTTCATATTTAAATGATAATGATAATTATAAAACCTAATAGTCATATCTATTTTAATTTAATTCTTGTGTATTAATAATATAATTATAATTATATATTTATAAGATTAGATATTTATAAGGGTAAGTGAGGAAAAACAACTACCTGATTACTTGGGATGCTTTGGTGGTTCTAACTCTCTAATTAAGGGAAGCCAACTTTTATTGATCTCAATATCGTTGTCCCTATTGAGATTTTGTGGGTGTTTTATAATCTCAAGGGCCTCCCTAATCTTCCTTCTTTGATATTGTTCCTCCCTTCCGATAATTGAGGTGCTTTCTAAATAGACTTGATGTTTTGTTTTTGAGGAATGCTCTGCAAGGGCTGAAGTACGAGATCTTCCGTTCTTAATATCAGCTCCATGTTCTTTCAGTCTTTTTTGTAAAGAGCGACATGTTTCGCCAATGTAACTTTTGCCACATGAACAATCAATTTTATAAACCCCTTTGAGTAGTTGTCTATCAATGTCATCCTTGACAGACTCCATACACTGTTTAATTGTTCCGGGTATTGAGAACTGTGTGACTATGTCTTTCCTTCTTAGTATTTTGGCAATCTTATCTGTCACCCCATGAATATATGGTAGGAAGACTCTACCACCCTGGTTTAGGTCTTGGGCCCTAGGTATCGGAGATAACACCCTCATTTCTGCTCTCTCTATGGCTTTCTTAATTTCTTTTTCTTGGTAGCCTATACTCCTAAATACTGAAGATAAATGTTCCTTCTCTTCCTTAAGATGTTCAGAGTCATAAATTCGAAAGGCCCTAATGGAAAAAGTGTTAAGCACACCGAACTTTTGGGAGGGATGATGGTAGGAGTCAGCGTGGAGGTAGCTTTCTGTGTGAGTGGATTTCCTAAAAACTTTTATGTCCTAAAGAGGCGTCCATTTTTCTAATGATAAGTACGTCTAAGAATGGGATAATATTATTTTCTTCTATCTTCATAGTAAATTTTATCTCGGAGAGAGATATATTTCAGGTGTACGAAAAACTTATCAAGCTCTTCCCTACCGTCGGTCCATTTTAGGTTGGTATCATCAACGAAACGTTTCCACCAAGCTAGCCTCAAAGGGTATGATTCAAGGGCCTTCTTTTCAAAGTATTCCATGTATAAGTTGGCGATAGGGGTGATCCCATTGCCACCCTAGAAGTCTACTCATAATATCCTCCTTGGAATCTGAAAATTGTTGACCGTAAGCAAATCTCAGCAAGTTTTGTAGTTTTTGGGTCTGTAACCTCCTTTATAACCTGAATAGCTTCATCCAAAGGAATCTTGGTGAATAATGAAACCACGTCAAAAATTACCAAGATGTCATCATGGTTTACCCTTTCATTCTTGATAGGATTCACAAAATCATGGGAGTCCTTGATAAAAGACTCAGTATTCCCAACCAGAGTTCTATGGATTCTGGCAACATACTTTGCGAGTTCATAGGTTGGGGAGCCAATAGTATTGACTATTGGTCTAAGAGGAATCCCTTTCTTATGAATCTTGGGCAACCCATAAATTCTTGGGATGGTCTCACTGGAAGGAGTTAATCTCTTCTTTAATTTTTCCTCAAGGCTGGAGTCTGAAATTGCCTTCTTGACCTCTCTCATAATTGTAGGAATTGGATTGGTGCTAAGCCTGTTGTAACTACCACAACTGAGGTGTTCATTCATTTTGAAAATGTAGTCTTCTTTATCCAGGATCACTGCTGCCCCTCCCTTGCCTGCCTTAAGAACTACAATTTTTTCATTATTTCGTAGGGACCTAAAGGCAATTTGTTCTTCCTTACTTAAATTACTCTAGGGAATTCTAGCTTTCCTCATTATGAGAGCAAATTCTTGTCTCAATGCTTCCTTATCTTCCATAGAGAGGTTATTTATTCCATCCTCTATGCTACAAATGATCCTCTCAACTGGAATGCTTTTTGGAGCAACTGCGAACCCTAAACCTTTGTTGAGGACACTAATAATCTCTAGGTCAAATTCCTAGGAAGACAAATTGACCACCTTTCTCCTGGGAAGGATTCCCGAGGATAAGATGGAACCTAAGTTATCCAATCCTGATGTGCTTACAGAATTCAGTGAGTTATAGTCTCTGCTTAATGAACTGCTTCCACAGTTGCTGCTTAATGAACTGCTTCCACAATTGCTACGAACTACTGAACTATCGTTGTCCTCAATGACATGTCCCACGTCTTGGCTACTATCTATTTCACTTAGTTTTTCAACGCCATTATTAGTTCCTGGATCCCTAAAAATTTTAGCATTTGATATATTGTTGCCTAACGTTAAATCAGTCTCTACAATTTTTAATTCTCCTGAGGCACTAGGGATAGCTTCATCAGTTCGTTCGTTCTCAGAATCGAAATTGTCTGAATTGGTTCTAGTTGACACATGACTGGGGATGTCTATGCCCGCAAACTCCATCCTAACAGTGTCCCCTAACCTTGTTGTTTGGAATGCCAGCGTCCTCCAGCCTGCCAGTTTTCTGTTGTTTTGGGTATCAACGTTAATTGTTTTATTTATGATTTCCCATTTGCTGGAGTTAGGAACAGTCTCCATTGTCCAACAGTGCATGTCCGATCTGCTTAGAGTTGAAGCTTCGATGAGTTTGTCGTCCCCCATCATCATGATGCCTTGAGTGTCAGCGTTAACACCTAAACTACGCTCTCTTATGTTTTTGTTGCGCTCAACCTCATTGCGCTCGTCCTCCTTGGGTTTACTCCACGTTATCACCTTCATTGTGTTTTCTCTCAACGTGTTTTCTAACCTATTATGCTCGTTGTTGGTTGGATTATCAACCATTTCTAACTTATCATCCTTGTTACTACCTCAAACAACAACTCTATTCGATTTTTCTTCGTTTTCACCTTTTCTGGAATTGGGGTCCCCCTCCTTGCGTTCACGTTCCTTGGATTTATCCCATGCATTATTTTCAGAACCTAAGTTCTCTTTTGTTGAACCTGTTGAACTTGATAAGTTTTTTTTACACCTGAACTCTATCTCTCCCGAGATAAAATTTACTATGGAGATAGAAGAAAACATTAGTATCCCATTCTTAGACGTACTTATCATTAGAAAAATGGACGGCTCTTTAGGACATAGATTTTTTAGGAAATCCACTCACACAGAAAGCTACCTCCACGCTGACTCCTACCATCATCTGTCCCAAAAGTTCGGTGTGCTTAACACTCTTGCAATTAGGTCCTTTCGAATTTCTAACTCTGAACATTTTAAGGAAGAGAAGGAACATTTATCTTCAGTATTTAGGAGTATAGGCTACAAAGAAAAATGAATTAAGAAATCCATAGAGAGAGTAGAAAGGAGGGTGTTATCTCTGATGCCTAGGGTCCAAGACCTAAACCAGGGTGGTAGAGTCTTCCTACCATATATTCATGGGGTGACAAATATGATTGCCAAAATCCTAAGAAGGAAAGACATAGTCACGCACTTCTCAGCACCCGGAACAATTAAACATAGTATGAAGTCTGTCAAGGATGACATTGATAGACAACAACTCAAAGGGGTTTATAAGATTGATTGTTCTCATTGCAAAAGTTACATTGGCAAAACAGGTCGCTCTTTACATAAAATACTGAAAGAACATGGAGCTGATATTAAGAAGAAAGATCTCATACTTCAGCCCTTGCGGAGCATTCCTCGCAAACAAAACATCAAGTTTGTTTGGGAAGCGTCTCAATTATCGCAAGGGAAGAACAGTATCAAAGAAGGAAGATTAGGAAGGCCCTTGAGATTATAAAACATCCACAAAATCTCAATAGGGACAACAATATTGAGATCAGTAAAAGTTGGCTTTCCCTTAATTAGAGAGTTAGAACCACCACAGCATCCCAAGTAATCAAGTAGTTATTTTTCCTCTCTTACCCTTATAAATATCTAATCTTATAACTATATAATTATAATTATATTATTAATACACAAGGATTAAATTAAAATAGATTATCACTAATTAGGTTTTTATAATACATTATTATAATATAAGATTATAAAAAATAATTAATTATTTATAAAATGAACAATAATAAAATTATTTATAATAAAAACTATTAATTAATTAGTTTTTAACTAATTCAATTAATACTAATTATAATATTGATGGATCATTATATAATAGAAATAATAAAACTATCTAATCTATATATGTTATAAAACAAACAAACTATATTCCTTTAATAATAATTATTATTGAATATTTATAAACGATAATTATCAAAAAAAAATAAAGATATTAATAAGAAATTTATGCTAATAATAATAATAATATCCATTTTTAAGGTCACAACCAAGCCAGACACCAAATTAGTGTATGAGACCCCCTTGTTTGTGAGACAATAGACCCACTTCCACACAATGATTTGACTGCTAGGTCTATGAAGGCATACATACTCTAACCCCCTCTCGTTTTTGAACCTTTGACCTCTTACGAGGAAACACATGCTCTTAACCATTAGGCCCACTCAAGCTATATTCAATTAGGCCCACTAATTTATAATGACTATTAACTAATTATAATAACTATATTCAATTAATTAACTAGTATCAATTATTAAAACAATTAAATATTATTATAATAATTATTGTTAATAATATGACTTTACGATTGATTATTTAGAATAAAAATTGTTTTTCAAATTAGGAAACAAAATTAATCAAATCAGCTAATGTAGATACTATTAAATTAAATAGTATATATATAAATATATATATAATATATATATATATAATAAAACTCAATTAATTAATTATTCAACTAATATGAAATCTGTAAATAAAAATAAAATAAATAAATAAAACAACTTATTAAGATATGATATAAAATTAATATACAGTTAAAAATAAAATATAAATTAGAAATTATCAGCGAACCTTCAACGAAAACTATTTCTTTAAGTATTTATCCTATCACATAGCTCTTCTTATATCATCATTCAGATTGGTCCTAATGATGGATACCTGTTGGGATTTGAAATGTTGACAAATATGGTTTCTACTGTGGATACTCCGAGACAAACCTCAAAAGCCTAATGCTTTGCCAATGCAACTATTATATATTTTGTTTGTATTTGCTAGCCCATTGTGCACCTCTAGTCCCTAGTCTACCAACCCTTAGTTCTACCCAATGCACTTGAGCCAAGCCCCAACACACTGTGTTTTAGCCGTGAAAAGTATGCAAATATAATAGGGATTTTATTGGCCTAATTGTGTCTCTTTGAAATGAATGATTTTGAGTTTCCAGGTGCAATATATATTTAGTGTATCAGTGTGTCATCTTCCATAGAAAACATGCCTCTCATTACGAGAAAAGGACCTGTAAGGGAAACAATTTAGAGTAGCATCGAAGGTATAAGGAATAGTCCAAAGCCCAAAGTACCAATACTCAAGGACACGACATGTTTCATCGACAAGTAGATAACCTTATCTTCGCCAAAAATATTCAAAGACTTTGCTAGGAAAAAAAAAATAGGAAAATGAAGAAGATAGAGAGGTGTACTTTAACGTCAAGAATTCCAAGTTTCACAGGGTTGGTTGCCACTATCTTGTGCTACCTTGTGTGGAGAAAATATAATGGATCCTACAACACATTGACCGTCAAAATATTATTGTTAGAAGTTTAAAGGGTGAAGTATTGGCTACATATCATGCTCATGACATTCATATGTATTATAAGCTACCCAAGTTTAAAGAATATCTCAATTATAGATGGTATGTTTGTTTTGAAATGTCTACTAAGGAAATACTCAAATCTTGGTGGCAAGAGCCAAGCAAATTTCATCAAAATCGTGAAGATATATACAAAACCAAGATGTTGAGGAAAGGGTACCAGTACTTAATGGCCATGTGTTGCAGATTATATGGATGTGAGAATGCCTAATTCTTTGAAGAAAAATGGATTTTTATGGTGCACCCTTGCACTACCAAGGGAACTATTTTCAATTGGTATGATCTTATATCTATGTTGTTTCAAAAGTGTGTTGCAACATCAAAGAATGTGGCAGAAGGCGAGCAACCAAAATTCTACATGTCTTCATATTTGCTTGATGTTATATGCGCAATGAATGAATTCTCTGAGATGGAGTGGAAATGGGCCTATACTAAAGAAATATTGTTAGTGCACATATATATCAAACATTGTGGGAAGCGAATTACAAGGGAGGATATGAAAATATAACTAAATTCTTCATATGAACACTATATCATATCTTCTTTGGCACTGAAGCACCTTGCATGTCAAATAAGGCAAAGGAATATTTAGCGGACATCGCAGATTGGTTCACACTACCTAGGGGAACATTTATTAGCCTTTGAAGCATGTGAAAGCCCACATATTATGCCATTGTTCGTAATAGACAAGCTTGTGATGCATGAAGTAGGTTATCAACTATATACAGTGTCATTTGGATCACTGCAAAAGTTAAAGAAGTCTCCATCACAAATATTCCATCTATGTATAGGATCATACAACCTCAAGAGCTTGAAGTTAGAAGAAGAATAAATTGCAGAACTAGAGCAAGGGAAAGGTTCCCCTAAACCATAGAATAAAGGACAAAGCCAAGGCAGGGCAGTCCAAGACAACCCGCCAAAGCTACAAGTAAAGAACAGTGCCGCAAAGCCAAAAAAGGACACGAGAAAATTGTGTGAGTTCCATAAGAGCTCCACTCACAACACAAGTGAGTGTCGGGCCAAGCAGTCACTAGTGGCTGAGCTAAAGGTTTCAGAATCAGATGCATGTTCCGAC
>APFE030544917.1:39436-154317 GCA_000404065.3 Pinus taeda | reverse complement strand
TAATTATAGCACAATTTACTATTTTTAGCAGTTTTTCGGGTCCTAAACTTCTGGAGCCGTTTTGAGGCCCTAAATGACATTTTTTGGGAAATCTACCCCAACAATTTTTTTTTTGTCTAGAAATCATCTTTTCCGTCGTAGTCCTTGAAGAGATCTTTCCAACAGGCTATCATGCGCGTCAAACGGAGATAATACAACCAATTCGCGACCCTGGGAAGTTGATGTACCAACTTACCCAAAAACGGGGCCCACAATTTGGCGTTTCATCTTCTAGGGTTAGGTTTTGGAATCTGAAGGGTTTTCCATTGTTTCTCAACAATAAATAGGCCTTCGAGCCTCATTGTAACACAGTTCAAGGCATGTAGCCACACATCTCTTCTCAGAGATAAGCTACCATCGCCCTAGCTAATTTATTTCCATTTCTGGTTGTAAGCATATTTCAGTATTTTCCATTAATGAAATGAAGTATTATTTCCGCTGCATCTTTGTGTATATGGTTATCTCTGTAATTTGTTGCATTCATGTTTAAGTCTGGATCAACTTGGAAGTAAATAAGGAGATTATTCTTCGATATTTCGTCAAACCAATTAAGTTACATATTAAGCTAACCTTTCTCTACAACACAATATAAGTGGACTCAAAGACAATATTGCTAAATGCTTTAGAAGGCAGAATGAGATATGAGCGAGAGTTATCACAAAAGGAGAAAGACATAGCAGGAAAATACAAGGCTTGGCACGAGTATATTACAAAAGAGATCCATGTCATAGTGTCAAAACTACAAATTACTCAAATTTGCACATAAATGTGTTTTATTTTATTTTCATGATTATGGCCACAATTTTGTAAAGGATAAATTTTGTAATTAGAAAAGAGAAATAAATGAAAAGGAATGTAGAAGTCGAAAAGTAATAAGGAAGTCCAAAGGTCACGTGGAAGTTAAAGAGTCATGAGGGGAGTCCAAGAGTCATAAGGGAGGTGAAGGATCACCTCGTTTCTTATATATAGGCCCTCATAGCTCAATCAAAAGGACGTTTAACCTTGGTTTCTCTTATAATCATATGAGAGAGATATTGTTGTTCAAGTGAGAAGTAAGTAGTGACGTCCATGTTCCACTATTGGATTGAGTGAGTGCCTCTGTAATTGTAAATCTTGATACTTCTACATAATCATCAAAAGTTATTTTAGCCGAACATATTTTTCACACATATATCATAAAGCATTGTAAGCCTTCTCTTGTAATGATTGTGGCATGTGTTTGTATTCACATGTGTTGAAGGGAACAAACTATTTTGTTTTCTTTTATACAAATCTTAATTGAAATTGTATGTCTTTATGCTTCCATGCTTGCGTTTGCTTGAAAACTATTTTCCAATAAATTACTGATTCTTTCCTTACATGTGTCTTTATCATGGTAGTGCTAACATTGTTCTTATAAGGGCTCATACTATTCATTTCATTCATGGAATTATTTTATGCACATTATCCTTGTGTAATTCACAAAGATAAAGTTACTTGTATGTCTCAAAAGTGATATTGGTTCTCTCATATGATTTTTTATTTTTGCTAAGGCATATCATAAGACAATCAAAATGGTAGTCGGGTTGCCATTCCGGATGGGACTCTCACTCCAAACAGTGTAGGGTCTAACTGGGACTTTACACTGGGGAGATCCCCTATTGGAATATCCAACACTATCAACATGTTTGAAGCCTCAGAATTTGGAATAGCACATTAGTGTTCTTCGTAAATTTATATCAAGGAATTGTATTCTAATACATGATATATTAGAATATGCATAATTTATAGTAGAAATTGTTCTTGAACATTTGGAAAAGTTAAGGACTAGAGATATGAAGAGATTATTCAAGATTTTGAAGTATGTGGGTTTCATCAAGGATGAGAAGGTCAGAACTCAGATATTTTATAGTGGAATTCCATTACTCTATAGTCATAACATTTAGTTTGATGAACCACAGAACTAGGAGGAGGCCATTAAAAAGATAAGTACTTGTATGATTAGAATAAAGAAAGGCCAATGTTTCAAAAGTCTTGGGATGATAAGAATTAATTTAATGGACTAGAAGAAGAAAGGATTCAAGCCAAATATCTTTAGGAACAACCTAATGCATATCAACAAGGGAAGTTGGTACAAAGTGAGCCTAAGATGACAAATTCCTTCTAGAAAAGGGTAAGGCATCATCCCATAAAGTGTGTGGGATGCGAAGGAGATCACATGTTTAAAGAATATCCTTGCAAGGAATATAAGAAAAGAATTGTACATGACATCTAGGAGGTCGAGGTAAATTGCATTTATCTCAAGTGGTTGGGAGGATTGATTGTTTTCCTCCTTATGGAGGTTCAATTCCTGCAAGTGACATGTCGAGCTTATATTTTCATTCCTTATTTTTGTATCACCTTGACCCCTATTGAATATCTTTCCTTTAAGAAAGAAATGGCCCCTTTGGGTGTAGCTCACTTAGAAAGGTAGTAGAATGTATTATGCAAAATATTATTAAGTCCTTGGTTCGATCCTCCTCATTAATCCATGTTTGCATTAGGGGAAGCATGTTGCACCTATTGGTTATAGTGGTAATAGACACAATCAATTGCATGTCACACAACTGTGAGACCACCATAATTGTCAGTTCCACTAGTTAAAATAAATAAATAGAAAAGAAATCTAGAAAGTTGAGAAAGTGGAAGATATGGGTAGAAGCATTCCAATGATTTATATATCCTTGGACACCAGACAAGTATACTAACAACCTTACATGATTGAAGTGGAAGGTAATATTGATAATCAACCCATAGTTATTTTGGATGACTCTGGATCTATTCATATCTATATAGTTTCTAATTAGGTTAAATGATTTAAATTGAAAAGATGTAAGCATGAAAAGTCTTTGTTGGTTTAGCTAGCCATTGGAACTAAGAGAAGAATCAATGAGCTCGTCAAGGAATGCCTAGTGAACATGAATGGAGTTAGCATTAGGATAGATATGAACATCATATCACTTGGGTCATATTATTGCTTGATTGATATGGATTGGTTGGACAAACGTGATGTTGTACTAAAGTGCCAGAACATAACTTTCACATGCATTCATAAGAATGAGAACTTAAGAATAGTTCAAGGAATTCAAAGGACTATATTTTTAGAGAGATTTTAACCTTGTAGTAAAAAAGAAGCTTCATAAAATGGTGCTAAATATATGCAAAACAATGTGCAATTTCTAGGGAAGAATAAGGTGTCAAATCTCAAAGATTGTTTTGTCTTTGAAAGAATATGAATATTTGTTTGAGGGATTTCCTCATGCTACCATAGTTTCTAATATTCCATATATAACGAACATACTAGATCTAAAAGAGTTATAGATGCAACTAGAAGAAATCTTGAAGAAGGGATGAGTACACCCAAGTGTAAGTTACCTGGGAGTGCCCTAGTGCTTTTTTTGAAGAGAAATAATAGAGCACCAAGGTTCTATATTGACTTTAGACAATTGAACAAGGTAACTATAAAGAATTAGTATCCTATGCTAAGGATTGGTGACCTTTTTGATGAAATAAAAGGATAAAAAATATTCTCCAAAATTTCACCTAAAGTCAAGTTCCCATTAAGGTGAGAATTAGAGAAGAAGACATTGACATGACAACCTTCTAGGCAAGGCATGGCCATTATGAGTTTGATATTTACCAAGAGATGTTTGTTAGTATATTCTTGGATGATATTCTTATCTACTCCAATATGGAGGAGGAGCATGAGCATAATTTGGGGTTAATGCCACAAATGTTGAAAAATCACCAATTGAATGCCTAGCTAAGTAAGCACACTTTATATTAGAGGAAAATCCACTATTTGGGTTGCTTTATATTTGAAAAGGGTATAACAATGGATCTATAAAAGTTTGAGGCAATTAGAGGATATCCAACACCAAAGAATATCTAAGAGGTGAGATCATTTGTGATACCAATTGGCTACTACAAGGGATTCATTAAATTTTTCTTAAATATTGCACATCCAATCACTTCACCGCAAAAAGGAAAGGAATTAGGTTTGAATGAAATTCAAAATGTGAAGAATTTTTTTTAATGCTTGAAGTAATTACTAACCAATGCACCTATTTTTAAGATTGTTAATATAAACGAGGACTTATGTGGTGTGCATTGATGCATGAAAGGAAGAGATAGGAAGAGTTTTTATTGATAATGGGCACGTCATATTTCATAAATCGAGACAGCTAGAATAACATGAAAGAAACTATTCCACACATGAACAAGAATTAAGGCCATAGCTCATTCCTTGAAGATGCGGAGGCATTATCTCATGTGAAGAAGGATATACCATTGGTTTGAAATATTTGTTTAAGCAAACAATGTTAAATGCTAGACAAATTAGATGGATGGAAGTCCTCAGTGAATATGATTTTGACATAAACCACATCAAGGTTAAGGAGAACAATGGTTGATGAAATAAGCAAGAGAGTGCACGAAATGCATGCTATAGCCATTAGCATGTATATCTCTAATCTTAAGGATAGAATTTTGGAAGTCATAGCCTCAGAACAACACTATTTACAACTTAAAGAAGGATTACAATAAGGTAATGTATAACTAAAGTATAAAGATTACAAATTGGAAGAGGATGGAATCCTTTTGTACAAGAACAAACCTTATGCTCCTAATCGTGAGGTGAAACTTTAGTGCTAAAATAGATGCATAATGTGTTGTATGTTGGGCATCCGAGGTATTAGAATATGATTATATCTATAAGAGGCTAGTACTTTTGGGTATATATGAAGAAAGACGTGTCCAATTATATAGATAAATGCATGGAACACTAAAAGGTAAAAGTTGAGCACAAACATCCAACCATATTGGTTTGGACATTATCCATTATCATCGTAGTGGTGGACAAACTTATAATGGTTGCACAATTTATAGCAATAAAGTTGACTCATAAGGTATCCAATATCACAAAATTCTTTGTGAAAGAAATTTCTCGATTACACAGTGTGCTTAAGGCAATAATATCTAACCAATATCCCAAATTCCTTATGACTTCTAGAAAGGGTTGTTTAAAGGAATTGGAACAAATTTAAAATTTATACATTTATCATTCAAAGTTTAATGGGCATATAAAGAGGATTGACCGAGTGATTGAATAGATGTTAAGAATGTATGTGATGGACAAATATTTGAGGTGGGAAGATCATATTCATTTGTTGAATTTGCTTATAATAAAGGATACCAGGATTTATTAGAGATGTGTCCACTTGAATCCCTATATGGAAGGAAATGAAACACACAAATGAGTGGGGACAACCTAATATAAAAATTCCTTATTAGGCTATAGTTACTCAAGGAAATGTAAGAGAAAATGATAAAGATTGAGTAGATTTTAAAGGTTACATAGGGTAGGCTAAAGAGTTATGCAAACAAAGGTATATTATCCAAGGAATTCAGAGTGGGAAAGCGTGTATTCTTGAAGTAAAGGATAAAAGTAGTTTGTTAAAATTGCGGAGCTACTCAAGATTAGTAGCAAGATATTGTGTGCCATTTAAGATTTTAAAGAGGAATGACCTTGTTTCATGCATGTGTGAATTGCCTACATCCATGTGTATTTATAAAGTATTTCATGTGTCTTTGTTTTAAAAGTATATGCTTGATCCTTACCACATCATTGATCGGATTGTGATCTATGTTGAGCATAGATATGACTTCATCTGATATGCGTCTTGGATAAGAAGTCAAATCATTTGACAAGTAAACCACCAGCAATTTCAATGTCTAGTGGGCCTACTATAGTCCTAAGCATGCCACATGGGAGCATGAGGAGGTGATGTGGGAGGAGTTCGAATAACTTTTTGGATATTTCTAGAAAATCTAAATTTACATTTGTATATAAATGCACTGTGGACAATGAAAAAATAAGGGGGAGGAGAATGTGATGCCCCAACTTGATCCTAAAGTTGTAAAATGTACATATGACATATAAGTTGGTGAGCTAGTATGAGTTTCGGGTTGGAGATTTGTAATGAACAAAGGATAGAGAGCCTAGAAATGTAATTATAAATTAAATCTATTTAACAAAATGCATCACAACTAAAGACCAAGTTAGAAAAAGAGTGTGGGAGAAAGGTGTAATAGCCTCCAAAACCATCCCCATATGACTTAAATGATCTCATCATATTCCACACTAAGACATTATATAATTTTTTCTTGGGCACTTAATTTTGAGCACAATCACTACCACAAAACCAACAGTGTGACCAGTGGTAGACTACACCACTTGCAACAAGTGACAATTGTGAGTTGCACTACTAGCAAACCGTGACCACTCTTAGCCTCCAAAATTGATAATTCCAAGGAGAATCAATGTGGGACTTGAGTTACTCTTCATATGCATCACTGATAAATTGGTTTGCTGACTCAATATCGCCCAGTACACTAAAGCAGTCAAGCAAATCCATTCATCCTAAGACTACCTCTCCTCCATCTATAAAATGAAAGCTAAGCCAAGGGAAATGGGAGGAAAAACAAAAACAAGTATATGTTGGATAATTTTCAAGAGAGGACCAAGGAGAGACTAAGGTCACTAGTCAGGGAGGATTGCTTTTGGATCATAGGTAAATTATTTTTATGTACTTTGTTATTGCTACTAATTTAGAACACCCCCCATAGTGGGAGTAGGGATTGAAAATGAAATAGAGGAGGGAGATTTCACTTGTAAGAATCAACTTTAACAAGGACTTCCTAGTTGAGTTGCCACAATGTAGTGAACTATTGGATTCTCGTTACTACATAACATGGGCATAGGGATAAATAACCACCCAAGCATACTCATGCTACTAAAACGAAAGGAGAGGAAAATGTAATTTCCAATCAATTTTAGGATGAGATGAAACCATAGGGTAAGATAAAACTATATAAGAATGGCAAGGTGAGCCATTAGATTAATAGAACCTCAATATCTTTTGAATAATAAACCAAGGTTGTAGGTAATTAAGGCATCTAAAGTAGGCTTCATTTAAGGAATTACTAATAGATTAATAAAGGAGAATGAGCCAACTAACTAGGGTTATTTAACTAGAAATTCCTTTATTGTGCTATAAACTCTAATGTTGAATAAGAAAAGAGGAAGCGGAAGTGGGCTCACCTATATTTTTGTGTTGTAGAGAATGAATCTCCCTATGCTAAAGTTAAGAGTGGTGGTAGAACTCCAAGAGGATATGTGTCTTGATATGTTCTACCTACCCAACTCACAAATTTTCAAGAGATTGGAGATTATTGATTTAATATACAAATATATATTTGTATTGTAACTAATAAACACTAGATTGACATTTGCAAAGATGAATTAATGACTTTTCAAGATAGATAGACCTCGTACCCTTGCGGGGGATGATACTCCCTTGCCCTAGCTAAGATGGAACCTCCATTGAGGTTTTAGGGTTGAAAATTCTAAAGAATGAGCAAAGTTATGTTAATGAATTTGCTCTAGGGATATTCAATCAAAACTTTAATCTTTGAACCAAGCTAGCTAAAAAAATCCTTGCAAAGGTGCTAGAGATGATAGGTTTAAGTAACCTGAAGGCCTTGAAGAAGAAGATGAACAATTAACTCAAGTGTATATCTAAAAACCAGTGTTTCTCCAAAGGTAGCAAATTCAACCTTAGATGTGTCAAAGAGGCTTTACAAAAAGGAGTAAAATGGTATATATAGATAAATGATCAACACTCCATATGTAGGGGAACAATAGATTAGCCCATAAGGGTACCCAAGTTGTATAGAACCATCATATTATGCATTCAATTTACATATCATAGGTTTGGCTATTATGATCTTGTCTGTGTTTAGGCCCAAAACATTCCTTTGTTATGTGGACTGCATAATAAAACTCATGGTACCATAAAGTAATTTGTCATTGGGTCGATGTCAAGAGATTAAGAGGGTTTAGTGTGTTTGACTCAATCGTTGGAAATTAAGAAAATACTAACAAGGGGATGAATCGACATTTTATAACTTTTAACAAATATTTAGCCCATTAAACACATTCAATAATGCAAAAGTTCACTAATCACATAAATTTTGAATACAAGATGTTTACGTGGAAACTTACATGGGAGAAAACCACAAATTATTTTTGATTATTATGTAAAAGCAACCACCAACTCCAAATTACTTCAGATTATGTAGGAACCAAACTACAGGAGGCTCCAACCCCCTTTTCTTTGCAAGCTCCCACTTGTTGGAAGCACCAGTTGCTTGATCTTTACAAGTACTAACCTAAAGGAGAATTCAAACACTAATTTGCAAGCATTTACTTGCTAAGCCTATCAAATCTCTTTTTCATACATTCCAAACCCAAATTCGAGGCTCTTTAATCAAAATATCACACTGACACACAAATTAATTCACAAATCTACTTATCTTCTTTGATATTTGCTCTGCAACAACATTTCTTTCTTTGATTCTATGATTTAATTCAAGTTCATCACCATCATATATTTTCCTTGAATTATATTTTTTTTAATACAATTCCTTTTTTGTAATACAATTCACAATCCTTCAACTCTACACTTTTGAAATGTGTAACAACTCTAGATCTCAATTGATCTTCACATTCATCCTTTGCAAAACACTTATCTTTAGACTCTCCTAATGTTTGCTTATTCTTTTTGGAACGTGACTCCCTTTTTCTCCATGTTCTATTTGAGCTTCATGTGATTTAGCTTGTCAAAAGTAACTTTAACTATTCAATTTCCATAGGAACAACTCTCTATAACGTTGTTGTCCCACCTTTTATAGACACAGATCATGTGATTTGTTCATCGCAGACTTTAATCATTTAACTGAAATTTAGCACCCAATGCCATCAAATTTCCATTTACAGTCCCTTATTTTCTCTACTCACTTACATATGTGATCAAGAGCTAGAGCCTAGGGATTAAGCCCAATACACGCTTAACCCTGGGCCTGTGCAATTCAACACTTTTCCTCTATTATATGAAAATATCTTTACAATTCAGATATTTAGGCATTCTTTAGCTTTCACACTTCACTCACTAGTGAATCTGGTATGGACTCGGATGTCCTCATATCTAGCTTAAATCCGAGGATTATGTACCACCTCCTCTTTGCAACATAATGGCACAACCACCAGGTCAAATGTTGGACAATGCCTTTACACTAGGTCAAGGACTGATTCTTGATCTAGGGATCAAAAAACCAGTCCCTACTCCTTCACCTTGATGCCTACACCTCCATTAGGCCAAATGATCGGATGACATTTCCCTTTAGACTCCAAAACCATGAAAAAATGCCAAATCTCCATAAAACTGTGAACCCTTGCAAAAGATATTCTTAACAGAAATCCTGAGGTTTGCCACATCATTTGCAAGGTCACTGCCACATCATATACCCTGCAGTCTCTCTGCCACATGTCATGCCACATCAACATCGCATCACTACCACGTGTTACATGGAAAAGGGCCACTTGGGCACCCAAAAGTGCCAAATCCACCTACCATGTGTCATAACCATAGGGTGCCACATCATCATCATGCCACCTGTATTTGGAACATCACCTTGCCATGTGTCCTTGCCTTAGTATGCCACGTCATAATCCTACCACATGTATCTTCCATCTGGTGCCACGTGTGTTGACATGTTGTACTAGGGTCCACCTTTGATTTGGTAATGGGAGATCTAGTATCACATAAGCTTTCATCATGTATTTCCTATTACTCCTATCACACCCTAGATACCAAGATAAGTAATGAAGGTCTAGATCAATCTAGTCATTCACCATTCACCCTGTCAAATAACCTCCACCCAACTCGGCACCTGGCTGGCTACATATCTATTTTCCATTCAAATAATTGACCCATTGAAACCATGAGTGGACTCCAACACTTAAAATACAAGTTTTTTTCATTCCTAGGGAGTTAGACTGAGTGTTATATATTACTAGAAATCTCTCTGAGAGGGCTATCAATCTAAGAACTTTGCATGCTATTTTGAACAAGGTACATGTAGACAAAATTTCTTCAAAGATAGGATAATCATTAAACAAGCAAGACATCAATCACATCATAAGCTTAGAACACTTCTAATAAACTCAACACTCCCATCTTGAACTTGACATGAATGACTAGAATTTGACATCAATAACAACAATTGCCAACATACTCAATAATCTCCCCCTAGGCATTGACGGCAACACAACCAGACATTGTTGGTCATTGATGGCTTTGGGCATGACTACCCTTGTCAGGCTGATGAAGCTGACACTAACTTGATAATTTTTAAGTT
This sequence comes from Pinus taeda, assembly GCA_000404065.3. Taxonomy (NCBI): domain Eukaryota; kingdom Viridiplantae; phylum Streptophyta; class Pinopsida; order Pinales; family Pinaceae; genus Pinus; species Pinus taeda. The sequence continues at coordinate 144,000 of APFE030544917.1, read as the reverse complement.
CCATTGTTTGCTCACTCTCCCTCTTGCTTTCATTTACCAATGTCTTCTCATTCTCCTATTTTATTTGAGGTGCCAATGTTTGATCATTCTCCCCTTTTGATGTCAATGACATTAAAAGGCTTTAACTACCGCCCCTGATTGGATATAATGAGCTATTGATTATGGTTTGTTGTTGAACATAATGGTTGTGGCTACTTAAACGAAGTTATACCAATGGTAAGAAGACAAAAAAAAACTTATGAGCCATGCAAACTTCCCATTTCATCGTTCTTATAGTGCACTTTTCTCCCCCTAAACTTGTACTACTCCTACTAATATTAAAGCTCCTCCTAAGATTAGTCTCTTTTCTTCTCTCTAACTTCATGGAATACAACTCTCCTTGACATATTTGGACAATTTCCCTCTTTGTGTGTGAAGTAAACTTGATCAGGTTCTCAAAATTATGCTCAAAAACTAGTGTCAGAATTTTTTAAACTCAGCTTTAGATCGAAGAACTCGTCCTTCTAATTCCAGTGGTGCAAACGACACTCAAATCTGAGCTTGTATGCAGAATTTTGAGCAAGTAAAAGTTCAATTTTGACTTGTCCAAGTGGCAGGAGGAGATGATGTGGCAAAGGTTTCAGCAAATGGGGAAACATCAAGTGGCAAGTTGCCATTGGGTCCTGCATATCGTATATCAGAGTAAAAGGAAGAAGAGGCTTACTGAATCAACACCCAACATTTCCAATTTGTGATTGTCGGAGGTGGACAACTGGTTATGAATCAACCCCCGACAGAGCTTAGTTGCGATGCGATATATCGCATATCTCAATCGCAAAAGGGGTTGGTGTTTACAAAGCGGGCCCGACTGTAACCGCTAATTGCGATTTGTGATAGGGCACTAGATGCAATATTGTTATATGTTGAGTTTTATAATCTCGGCATGTTTGTCTTATCGCAGAACTCCTGTATATCGATGGTTTTGTCGACTGCAATTGCGATTTGCGATGGAGCTTGTCAGAACCATCGCCTAAACCGCCAAACCTAACCACCATGTGACCACTCAGTCTTAACCGCGAGATAGTAGGGGAAGTTGGCGGGACTGTCAATTTCGATGGAACTGCCACAATTAGCTCTAGATAATGAATTTAACTGGCAGTTAGCCAGATTTGGAGGAGCAAATTATGGGAGAAATGGGAGAGGTCATAACTTCTTTAGTTATTGTCCAAATTAGGTGCAAAAGAGTCAATTCTAGTAGTTTTGGCTATTCTGAACTCAATGAGATGGGTTTCAGAGGCATTTGAGCATTGTAAACACACCTTTATTGTAATTTTGAGCATAATAGAGAGGCCCAAGCATTGGAATCTGGACCAACAAGACGCAACCTAGGAGGGGTGAACTCCTCATCAAATCTCTGTGTTGTGTGTTGCATTTTGATGTTCTTTGATGTTATTTTGTTGTTGTTCGGCATATATTTTATGTTAATTTATTTAAAAAATTTACATAAGAAACTCTCATGGGAATCAATTAATTAAGCAAAATGGTGAATCCTTAAGCACTTGATAATCAAATGATAAGCATCTTGGGTTCTATTATGAATGGGGAATTAGTACAAAATTACTAATATGCTCCATTTTAGATGAAGTTGGTATTAGAGCACTGGGTTTCGCTTACTAGATTTGCTTGTGCAAAGGAGCATTGTTTGCTAGTTTTGTGCCATGCTAACAACGTTAAAACTCAAAATAGGTGAAGGAAATCTGGTTAGAAGCCCTGAAGTTGGGTCAAGGGGAAGAAGAGCAAGGTTGCCATAATCTCCAACACCAATTCAACCTCAAGTTGCATTTGAGACTCCAAAGATCATGTCTCATGAAGGAGAATCTATGAACATGACAGAAGATGAGAAGACCTTCAGAAATGCTTTCTTTGATATAACAGAGATGGTGAAGGTCCTCTATGAAAAGAGGAATAGCAGGTTGCAAGGAGAAAGTTCCAAACCTCCCAAAGGAGAAGGATCTTTAGGAAGAGGTAATGGTAATGGAGACAAACCTCCACCCTCTCCACCATCTTCTTCGTCCTCTTCTTCACAAGCATATTCACACTCTTCTGCTAATGCAACCCTTACTCATACTCATCATCATTCTTCAAAAGGAGCTGGAAAATCACCTTTTTTAAAACTTGAGGTTAAATTCATGTTTCCCATGTATAATGGTCAAGTGAATGCAGAGAAACTTGATAATTAGACTTGTCAGTTGAAGGTCTATTGTAGAATTCAGAACCTCCAAGAGGATGATACCAAAATTCAATTGGCTTCATTAGAATGGAGGGTGAAACACTCATTTGGTGGGAAGAAAGGACTCAACACGAGATCAAAAAACATGTTAAGATCTTTATTAATTGGTCTGATTTCATTGTTGTTATAAAAAGAAAATTCTACCCTTTAGCTCATATGAAAAAAGCTATCATGAATTGGAAAAATTTCAGACAGTTAAAAGGTCAAAATGTGCAAGAGTATACTCAGGAGTTCAGGAGAAGAGCTCTTATGCTAGGAGTATACTTGCAGTCACAAGATACTTTGATGAAATACATAGGAGGTTTGCATAACTATCTTCAACACACCATTATTATTTTTAATCCCACGAATCTTGATGAGGCCTGTGTTCAAGATACATACCTTGAGGCAAGAGGGAAAAATGTACAAGAAGAATGTAAGAAGAAGTCATTCTAGAGTGGTGAAGAAGGAAATAAATCTAAAGGAAAGTAAAAGAAAAATTCTTTTGTTAAGAAAGAAGGGGAGAAATTCATATGAATAATTTTTCCAAAGAGGGCCATGACGAAGCGCATTGCTAGAAGCTTCATCCTGAATTAAGACTGAATAAATTTAACAAAGATTGCATCCATAGTCACTAAATGAAAAGTTGTGGCTAAATCAAGCAAAGAGGAAGTCGTGGCAAGCAGCAGCGCAACAAATAACTCCAACAACACTTCAAATAAAGAAAAAAAATTGAGTTGTTCCATATCAGAGTTATTTCCAAACACATCAAGGTTGATATGTTGTTTGACAGTGGATCCTGGTCAAATTTAATTTCTACAGACTTGGTCAAGAAGTTGAATCTGGAAACCGTGCTTCATGATAAACCGTATCCGTTAGGTTGGATAACCAAGGATGAAAATCTTCAGGTCACAAGGAAATGCATTTTTAGGTTTTCTGTTATTGCCAATTTCATTGATGAAGTCGAATAAGATGTAGTGTCATTGGATATTTCTAGAATTGTGTTGGGAAGTCCGTATCTATATGATCGGAAAGCGATTTTCCATAAATTTGAGAAGAAATATCACTTGTTCAAATATGGAGTGGAGTATATTGCGAGAGCCCAACATAGAAACCTTAATCTGTCTTTAGCAAGTGTAGGGCAAATGAAGCGACTAGCCAATTCCAGCAAGAACCTCATGCTCCTTATGATCAAGAAGAATGACACAGAGCATGAATCCTTTGCAGGTTGTGACGAGAAGTTGAAAGTTGAATTGGTTGATGTGGTCAATCAATATGGAGATGTGTTTCAAGAACCAAAGGGATTGCCACCAAAAAGGGGAATTCAATACGAAATTCAGCTAAAGCAAGATTGTCCACTCCCAAATATCGGTATGCATCGAATGTTAATTCTGGAAACTTTAGAAATTAAGAAACAAGTCTAGGAATTGTTAGATAAGGTGTAATTCGTCCTTCTACTTTTCCATGTGGTTCACCAATTGTTTTGGTACCCAAGAAATATGGAACCTGGCGCATGTGTGTATATTATCGAGTTTTGAATAAAATTACCATAAAGAATCGGTACCCACTGCCCAAAATAGATGATTTGCTAGATCATTTGAATAATACAAAATATTTCACTAAATTAGACTTGAGAAGTGGATATCATTAAGTTAGAATAGCTGAGGTGGATATTTGGAAGACTGCTTTTAAAACCAAACGGGGATTATTTGAGTGGTTGGTTATGAGAGTTATGAATGATGTTTTAAGATCCTTTCTTGATGAGTTTGTAATTGTCTATTTAGATGATATTTTGATATTCAACAAATCACGAGAAGATCATGTCAAGCATGTGAGGAAAGTGTCGGATGTCTTGAAAAAGGAACATTTATTCTAGATGTGAATTCGGGAAAACTTCCTCAGTGTATTTGGGCCACGTAGTTGGAGGAGGTGATATGAAGATTGACCCCTCTAAAGTTTCGGTCATTGTGAATTGTCCAATACCCAAATCAGTCACAGAAGTAAGGAGTTTTTTGGGAGTAGCACAGTACTGGAGGAAGTTCATTGTCAATTTCTCTTCCATAGCAGCTCCCCTACATGCTTTGACTAGTGTGAAGGTTTTCTTCTAGTGGGGAGGCAAACAATAAAAAAACATTCGATGCTTTAAAACAAAAGATCAGTTCAACCCCAGTTTTAGCATTGTTGGATTTGAAACAACCATCTGAGATTTTTAATGGTGTTGTTGTTAACTAGCCTACAAATGATTAAAGAGATTTACTCATTGGTGCAAAGTGTAATGAAATGGAAGCATTTCTTAATGGGAAAAGAAACCATTGTTCACACCAATCATCAACCTTTGCAATATCTGCAATCTCAAACAAAATTGCAACAATCAAGGCACTTTCGTTGGATGGAATTATTACAACAATTCCACTTGGTAATCAGGTACAAGAAAGGTATTTATAATGGAGTTGCTGATATGCTTTCTAGACCGGTCGTTAATGTAGCCATTTTACTCAAGAATCATTTTGTTTTGCCTGAAAGTTACGTTGAACAATACACACATGATGTTGACTTTCAAGAGGTATATTCAAACTTGAGTCAAGGCCACCAAGTTAAGGAATTAGACTACCATGTACATGATAACTTGTTGTATCATTTGGGAAAACTTTGTGTTCCACAAGGAGAGTGAGTAAATGTAACAGGGGAAGTGCACACTTCTTTTATTATTGGACATTTCGGTGTAAGTAAAACAATGGAAAATCTTGAGAGGTATTTCTACTGCCCTTGTATGCTTGAAAGTGTGTCACGTTTCATCATAGGTTGTTCATCGTGTGCAGTCAGTAAGCCTAGTAATAGGAAACTAGGATTGTACACACCACTTCTAGTGCCTTCACGTCCATTGGAGAGTGTTCCTATGGATTTTGTAGGAGGTCTTTATCAAGAAAAGGTCATGATTATTTGTACATATTTTTGGATAGGTTCAACGAGATGTGCATATTAATGCCTTGTAAAAAAAAAAAATACAGCTGAACAAACAGCTCAAATTTTCTTTCAAAATACATGGGTTCATTTTGGATTACCTACTTCTATTGTTAGTGATCGTGATTCCTGATTTTTTTGGAATTTTTGTTCAAATTTATGGAACTTGATGGACACCAAGTTGAAGAAAAGTACAAACTTCGATCCACGAACAGATGGTCAAACTGGAGTGGTTAACAAGACAGTTATTCATTTTCTAAGAGGATGTTGTAGCAAAAATCCTAAGTTGTGGGATGAACAATTGCATTATACTCACCATGCTTACAATCGAGTAAAACACTCTTCTACTCTAACTTCGCCTTTTGAGGCATCCTTGGTTATTTTCCTAAATCGCCTTTGGATTTCATCTTTGAGAAAGATGTAGCTGTAGATGGACATAGCGACACAGACAGAGCAAAGAAATTCATTGAGCAAATTCAGTTGATTCACCAAATCGTTCAAGAACAACTAGAAAAGAGTCAACGCAAGTATAAGCGAAGGCATGATAAGCATATTGTGGATCATCAATTTTAACATATTTGCTCCATTTCGGATCAAAACTAGTGAATATATGAGTGAGACATCACTCCCAAATTTTGCCTCAAATACTCAAAGGAATCTTGATCAAGAGGCTTGGTGAATATATCAACAACTTCTTCTTTCTCTAAGCTTTGTTACTAGTGTGTATCCTCTTCTTTTGATGTTCCTTGTTCCTTTTCTTCTTCCTCTTCACAATCTATGTAAAATAATTTATTCTCAACACGCTTATGACCTTTAGTGTATTTGCTATCACAACTATAACAAAGCCCTTCTTCTCTTTTTTATTCCAATTGTTGTGGTGTCAACCTCGTGGGTTGTGGAAGGCTAGGAGAAACAACACTTTCATATGTATAGTTGTGATTGATAGGCTTCCTTGTTGCCATAATTTTGCTTTCAAAATTTCTTGCCAACCTGAATGCCTTCTCCAATGAATCAGGTTCCCAAAGGCGAACCTGATGTTGGATGTTATCCTTTAATGTCCCTATGAACACATCAATCCATGCTCCTCTGGAATATCTATTACCCTTATATTCAATTTTTGGAAGTCCTCAATGTGCTCCACCATTGAACCTTTTTGTTTGAGATTTATCAATTGGCTAAAAAAGGTGTCGCTTTTTGTATCCTCAGAATGTGCTATCATTTATTCCATAAAAATTGCCCAAGTGATAATTTGTTTACAAGAGCAAAGCCATCGATACAGACAAACTAATTAGGTTCCAAATATAAAGTCGCAATGAGTACCATTTGTGTGTTTTGCACATTATGGAGATCGAAATATTGCTCCATCTGTAGTATCCATGTTACAGGATCCTAGCCATCAAACTTCCTCATATCGATCTATGAAATCATGACTAACATTTCTTTTGTTCTCCTCATGAGTTTCCTCTACTACCTTTACGCCATTAGGAAGCATTTCTTGTGGCAACTTTGCCAAAGCTTCCATGTCTTTCTTCAAAACTTCAATGTTTACTTCTAAACCATCCATCTTAGCTTCCATTCCATTCTTTAAACCATCCATCTTAGCTTCCATGCCTTTATTTGAACCATCCATCTTAGCTTATGTTACTTTTTGTGAGTGAAATTTAATGCACTTGGTCTCGTAATTTTGATATACCACGTTGCATTTCTTCCTCTTCTTCATGAGTAATGCTAGAACTTTCAATTTGCTTACTAGGTGTTTCCATTTTATTTCTTTGGGGCATAAATTAATGATAATTATGCTTCACTATGTCCTTTGAATTCCTTCAAACTAATTTTTGAAACCAAACTTACGCAAAATTTTAAAAAGACTGCACACCTTTTTTGGCTTTGTAGGAGCTTAATATTGAATTTGTTGTATCTCTGTAATTTCAGGTCTCCAAGGTCTAAAATTTCGTCCTGTGGTAGCCCTCTAAGTCCTCATTCCAACCCTGCAAGTCTGATCGTGATTGGATTCTCCAAGAAAGAGTTATTCCAAATCTCCCACGATGACCTGAATATAGATTGGTTTAGTAGCGCGAACTTGTACGCAGTTCCACGTGTCACTGTTTCGACCTTCGGACCTGAAACCGATACACAGAAAGATACAATCCTTCCTCTTTATATAACTTTTTACGAAATGTCAATCTGATGCTGAAAGAGAAAGTTATGACGATTTCCCCAAGTCACCTGTTTGAGATATAAATTAGGAGCCTGCAAAACCCTAACTTACTTGGATCATATATCCAAAAATATAGTGATACAATATCGGAAATTCGGATTCGAGGTTCATCATGATTTCAGTTGAAATGGGTTTTAATTTTAGATTCTGAAACGTCGTAGAAAAAATGTTAGAGTGAAAATTCCACAATGGCCTGTTTGAAGCAGCGAAACCCTAGAATCCAAACCTCTGATACCAATTGTTATGCAACCAGCTCACAAAATAGAAGAAAAGATAGAGCAACAACTTCAAAATCAACATCTTTGAGGGGGAAACCTCCTTTACATTACACAAATTAACAATTATTTGATGATACAAATGACAAGACCTCCTTTATATATATATATGAGTCTAAAGGGTCACAATATAGTCAAAGTCGACATAACAATAATAATGTAAGGGCACAACAATAACAATAGTGGGCTTCTATGGGGAACAATAATAACAATATGGGGACAACATGGGCACACCAATAATAATAAGGGGCTACAACGACAATAATGATAAGGGACTACACTAGTATTATAGGGACCTAACACCTTTGGTGACTCATAATCTTTGCTTAGCCTACATCTAGTGACCATAGGAGTGCTAACAAGTGAACATTCTTCCATTCCAAAATTTAACATTTCTTTGAGGTACTTGCCATGATAAATGAACACGCCCTTTACTAATTGTGTAATCTATAACCCAAGGAAAAATGAGAATTCCCTGAGCTTAGACATCTCAAATTCAACTTGCATTTCAACTGCAAACTTTTGGCTTGATAAAGTTGCATCATTGCCAAAAATTATGTCATCAACATAAACAATAATAACTAAAACACTTTCATTTTTCAGGTTTGATATAAAAACTACTATAAATCATCCCTCTTTTGAAGCCTTGTTGTAGGTGTTTGTCCAATCTAGTATACCATGCCTTAGGAACTTGCTTTAGTCCACAAAATGCCCTTTTTCAGCCTACACAAATCCTCAAGGTTGTCTTATAGCTAAAATAATTGAGGTTGCCCTATATACGCCTCTTCTTCAAGTTCCCCATTCAAGAATGTTGATTTTACATCTATCTAATATACTTTGAAATTCTTGTGATAGATAAATGTTATAAACATTCTTATTGCCTCTAGTATTGCTACAAAAGCAAAAGTTTCTTTAAAACATATTCCTTCAACCTGAGCATAATATTCACATACTAATCTAACCTTATTTTTAACAACTTGTCCATACTCATTTATTTTTTTCCTAAAGACCCGTTTTGTGCCAATGACATTTTTATTTATTGGTCTTGGAACTGGTTCCCAAGTTTAATTTTTCTCAATTTGATTTAATTCCTCGGTCATGGATTTTGTCCAATGCTGATCTTGACTTGCTCGAGAAAAAACTTTGGCCTCAATCATGGAAAACATAACAATATATGCTTGACTATAGGTATTTATTAGTTTTCTTATAGTTTGAACCTTGCTTCCTTATTACCAACAATTTGATTTGCAGAGTGATTCGTTTGTACATACCTTGAGGGGGTTTTTGGGTGAGCACATGTTGCCTCTTCTTCTTTTTCTTCTCTTGATTCTTCATGTGGTTCATCTTCATATTCCTTGTTGGTTTGATCAAGTTGGATGATATATCATGGTTGCTTTCTTTTGAGATGTAAATCATCATCCATGTTCACATCAATGTTGTCAACAATATTCCATGGTCATTTATTATAACATCTATAGCCTTTTCTCTTAGTTGAATATCCTAAAAACTTACCCAACTTATCATCATTAATTTTGATGTAACACTTATTGTCAAAGACTTTGAAGAACTTTATTAAGGTTGGTTTTCCATACCATGATTCGTAAGGAGCCTCGTCATTGTTTGGAATTAGATGTGATTTATTTAAAACATGGGCTATTGTATGAACTTCTTTTTTTGGTCAAATAAGAATGGATGTTTCTATTAACTGAAACAAGTACATTGCATATTTTACAAGGTAAACCAAACTTCCTTGCGTTTACCAAAAAATGGTCTACATGACCTAATTGAAGCGGAGTTGGCTTTAAATCTTTAAAACTCATAACCATCCCCCCTATTAGGAGATATGGCTAACACATGTAATACACAAAAACCCAACCTGGAACCCATAAGGTTGGATTTCAAAATTATTACATTCGCTACCATAAAAAGCGACAGGTCCGCATTCCCGGTATGACGCCCTGACATCTAAATCAATGATCAACGGCTGACGTTGAATCATAAATTCGCATTCGACCTTCCACTTGCACACCCAACCCTCCACCGTTGATCTACCCTTCGTGGATCCAACGGTCCATGTAGATTTCGGGTGGATAAGTAGCTCGAGGAAAACTCGCCCGAAAAGCGGTATCCTCTTTTCTCCTCGTTGCTACGTGTCTCTTGAAGAGTGGAATCAGAGGCCTTCCTCGCAATACCAGTTACCACTTAGACCCCTTCCGAAATACCACTTGTGGTACGAGAAACCACTTCCTCACGAACTAACTTATGCGCTCTTCCACCGAGCGATGACCGTCGATCCAATCCAGCAGACGTTTCCTGGTCCATCCTCCCTACGTCGTTGATCTTTTGCTTTTCGATGGATTTACTCTTAAACCCTAGTTTCTCTGATTTTTGCTGAATCAATGTGTCGCCATTAATCCAAACAGTGATCAATGAGACGAAAAACCTGCAGCACTTCCATAATCGGTCCTCACACCACTGTATTCTTGGTCTTCCTCCACTGATCTCAACCTTTCCCATTGCTCCATATCTTTGGCAGCTTGACAGAGACAATCCTCTAACAATTTGCCCAGGGGTAACAACTCCCAGACGTGTCGGGTGTCGCTCTCCTTATTAATCACTCCTTCATCCACCAAACGATCTACTACCATGTTAGCTTTTCTTTTTCACATGGACAAAGCTTACAGTTTTTAAGGTTTGCACGTCAGAGTATATACGGTGAAAGACTTGCGAGAGCTTCCAGTGCTTCGACACTTTATCCGGTGACATACCATTGCATATTTTCTTGGCCGCTCTAATAATCAATTCCAAATCTGCTTCAATGATGACATTATGTGAATCTGAATCCACCAAATTTTCCAAGCATTGCTCTAGGGCCATGAGTTTTGCCATGTTATTAGTGGCCTTCCCCAAGTGGCCATGAAAGATCTTCTTTATTTGCCCTTGTTCATCTCTTATAACACCTCCAAAATCAGCTAACCCTGGGTTGCCCTTAGATGCTCCATCTATATTGACCTTTAAGAAACCATATGGAGGAGGCTTCCAAATGTTTATATTTGAGTTTATTTGGCTCATTCCCTTGATAATGCCCTGAGGGCTTATGGACTGGAGACCCAAATGTAGTAGAATAATTGCATCTTGGGGCAGAGGAGGGTCCTTAGGAAGTGTCCTCAACAAGCTACTGATTGTATCTTTGAGCTACCTTAAAATTTGGTCAATTATGTGTTGGGGATTGCTTTGTTCTTGAAGATCTGACTATTGCGCTCTTTCCAGACATTCCAAATGACAAAGCTTGGAACCAGGGTCCAGGCTTTATTAATAATTTCATTCCCTAAGAAGTTTTTCCTCCCTATCAGTGTGCCTAAAGATTGAGGCCACCCATTCCCACACGATGGAGGTGAAAGGGCAGAGGTTGAGAAGGCGATCCATCATCTCCTCTTGTGAACCACAAAGGTAACATTTGGATGGTCTAGTGAAGCCTTTTTTCAGAAGATTATCCCAAGTTAAGATTTTCCTTTGATGAACTAGCCAAATAAATAACTTTATTTTCATCCAGTGGGGGCTCTGCCAAAGATTCTTCCAAACTTGATCAGGATTTAGATAGTTAAATCCTATTACTACCTATTTAGCTTCTTTGAGGTTAAAGTTTCCTTCAGTGTTCTTTACTCATCTTAGTTGGTTAAGCAAGGATGAAACCAAAATCCTCCTATGTTCTAGATCCTGGGTAAGACACTCTGCCTAGGCCCTCATAGGACTCGCTTTACTGTGGCCTAGATCCTTCCAAGTTCTCCATTTCCATTGTTCCTTTCTTGGTCCTAGAAGTATTTTACCATAAGTAGACCTTTGTTGTCTGTGTCATTCTTGAGAGTTGCTAATTCATCCTTATACAAATTAGGTTCTTGCTACCAGTTGTCCTCCCAAAATCGTACTAGGTTCCCAGCTCGAATTTCCCAGAAACTATGTTGCTAAAAGATACTTTTATTTTCCCAAGCAAGGTTCCAAATGTGGGAGCACTTAATGTGCCTTGACATTCTAATGTGATCTTTCTCCTGCCAATTCTTGGCATATTTTTGTGTCCAAAGCTTAGCCCAGGGAGTTGTTGATTCCTTGATCCATCTCCACCAGAGTTTAGCTCCCGACACCTTGCTGATGGTTTCAGGATCATGAAGCCCCAAGCCACCGTGGCTCTTGGGTTTGCAGATCTTGTCCCAGGCTACTAAAGCCCACTTCTTTTTCTCTTCTCCTTTGCCCCATAGAAAGTCCCTTTGTAAGCTCCCGATCTGCTGCTTAACTCCTTTAGGTGCAGGAAGAGTTGAGAACATACATATAGGAATGGCTTGCAGGACAGCCTGTGTGAGCACAAGGCGCCCCGCCAAGTTTAAAGACCTGCATGTCCATTTTCAGATCTTGTCCTACATTTTATTTATAATTGGCTCCCACACTTCCTTGCTGAGAGGTTTATCTGTGAGAGGTATGCCTAGATACTTGTCCCTTTGAAACCCAATAATTTTGGTGATATTTCTTTGAATAACAATGTTAATGTTAAAGAAAAAAAAATTTGATTTGTTGAGGCTTACCTCTGTGCCAACAACCATAGCAAAGTCATTCAAAATTTGTTTAGTCGTTCTAGCTTCCGTGACTGTATGTAAGCCCTGCAACATTGTATCATCCACAAATTGTTGATGTGTGTTTTCCGCTCCATCCAACGTGAGTTTGATGCCCTGGATTCTTCCTTCAACATTAGCCATTTTAATTGCTCTACCAAGCCCTTCCATCACGAGAAAAAAGAGGAAGGGTGAGAGCGGATCCCCTTGTCTGAGACCTCTGGAGGCTGTGAAGAATCTTGAAGGAGCGTCATTAAGCAGGATGGAGAAACTAGTCGTGGTGACTAGTGCCATAACCCATCTTATCCAGTTTTGGTCAAAGCCATAAGCTTTTAGAACTACCCTCATGTAAGACCAACTTAGCTTGTCATAAGCTTTCACTAGGTCTAATTGAATGGTCATACCATATTGTTTGTTGCTTTTGAGAGAGTGTACCACCTCATGAGCTTGGATGATATTATTGAGGATTTGTCTTCCTTCCACATAGCCTGTTTGCTCCTTTGAGATGAGAGCTGGTAGAAGGGGCTTGAGTCTATTGGTGATCACCTTGGAAATAATTTTATACACCACATTACATAAGGCTATGGGTCTGAAGTCATCTGGAGTCATGGCATTTTCCTTTTTTGGGATCAAATCTATGAAGGAAGCATTAAATGCCTTTAGAACCTTTTTGGATCTTCTTGAGTCTTCCACCACCTCAAGGATATCCTGTCTGGCTGTTTTCCAACATGCTTTGAAGAAGTCTACATTGAACCCATCCGAGCCTGGAGCTTTTCCATTTTGCATTTGATTGATCACTTCACTGACCTCCTCTTCCGACACTGCCTGTTAAGATTGTGGTTATCTTCTCTGGTAACCAGCTGAGGGATATATTGAGTGAAATGATTGATGAACCTGGATCTATCCCCCAGAGGCTCCTCTGAAATACTGAGGAAATGTTGTACAAGGAGAGATTCCATGTCTATGTGAGAAATGATTTTTCTCCCTTGAGAGTCCTTTAGCTTTGTGATTCTATTGTGTGCCCTGTGATCCATTGTGGATTTATGAAAGAACTTCGTGTTTCTTTCTCCCTCTTTAATCCATTGAACCCTTGACTTCTGTCTCCAGAACATCTCCTCTTGCATGCACCGTTCTTCCCATTCTTCCTGCAAAGAATCAACTACCTTTTCCCGTTCCTCTGTAAAACCCTCTGTGATGTTGATCTGATTGATCTCTTGGATTTTCTGCTCAGCTTCTCTTTTGGACTTGAAGATATTGCCAAATCCCTTTTTGTTCCAACCTTTAAGCTTGGATTTAATACGTTTAAGTTTTTGTTGGAGTAGGAACATTCTAGTGCCTTGAATGTTTAGATCCTCTCTCCACAATTTGTCAATATTACTGGTGAATTCAGGATGAGAGAGCTAGGCATTCTCAAACCTGAAAGGTCTATTTCTTGGTGTACCCATAAAAGTGGCTTCCAACTGTACAGGCCAATGATCCAAACCTCCAAAGGGAAGAATAGAAGCTATAATGGTAGGGCCTGAGAGAAAGAGGTCCTCTAAGATAATAAATCTATCTAGTCTAGATGCGACTTGTGAAGTTCCTCCCCTTTTGTTGTTCCAGGTGAAGGTCCCATTTATTGTTCCAGTGTCCATTAACCCCATGTTCATTATGAAGTTCTGGAAGGCCATGGAGTCTTTTCCTAGCTGTCTGCTACTGCATTTTTTCTCTGTAAGAGATCTTATCATATTGAATCTCCTGCAACGATCCACGACATATCAGGTGTCTTGCTCTTATTTCCTCAAGGGAGGTGAGAAGATTGAGTTTACCTTCTTGCTTTTGAGTTCCATAGACATTTGTGATCATGTATATCTCCTTATCACCTAAAGGTTGACAAAACAAAGAAAGATAGTTCCTCGATGCCTCAACATCCAGGATTCCAAATTTCTATAGATCCCACAGCGTGAGAATCCCCCCCGCTGAGTTTTTTGCTTTAACCTCTAGATACTTATACTTGATTAGCCATTTATTATGAATTTATCTAATCTTATCCATCGAACATTTTGTCTCCTGAATAAAACCATATTTGGTTTTTCTTCCTTTATTCTAGTACTGAGATCTCTTTGTTTCCTTCTACTTCCTATGCCTCTAATATTCCAGGTTGTGAGCTTCATTAAGAAAGGTTTGTAAAGGAGTAACTGGTAAGCTCTTTCACCTTACCCGAGTTAATCAATAGTTTCCCACATTCGTTCAACAACTCCTTATGTCTTTTTCTTCCTCTTTTCCTACCTGGGTACTTTGGAGATTGTGCCTGTGTCTCCTCCATCATTTTGATCCCTCAATGTTCCTGGCTTTCATGATTATTTTGACTCCAATTCCCTTCGTTTGTGATCTCCATAGGAAGAGTTGTTGAACCTTGTCATATTCCTCTTTTGGCAGGGAGTCCACTCCTTTGGTTGTTCCTTGTTCCATAAATTTCTCTAGATCCAGATTTTCCCTATCTAGAATCTCCTGCAGTTCATGGTCCTCCGTTCCTGCCTCACTTGGAGTAGTCTCATGGTCCCTATTTATCTCCATCATGTTTTCTATGATATCTTCCATGTTGTCATCCCTTTCCTTCTCAGTGATAATGTTCTCCATTTCCTGGTTCGTTTCTTTGTTTCCTTCTTCTTCTTCTAGGATCTTAAAGCTATTGTGGCTCAGTTGTTTTTCCTCATTGATCTTCTTTTGCAGCCTCTTTCCGCCTTTCCCTTTGCCCCCAACCTTGGTAAAACCCTTAGGATTTTTATCCACAATGGTTTTCACATTTCTCTCGATGTTGTTTGTTGGGTAGTCTCTATATAGATGCCCATGCTAATGGAATTTGCGGCACCTAAATGGGATGTGCTCATATTCCACTACTTGTACCCATTCTTCATTATATACTTCTAAAATTTTCGCATCCGGAAGTGCTCCAGATAAGTCCATTTCCACACAGATCCGGCGAAGGAAGTGTATTTACCTTTCAGAGTCACATTTGAGATCTTTAGAAAATGCCCCATTTCGTTGCCTATTGTTTTCGGTGATTCCAGTAACTAATAATCCAGAGGAAGGGAGTATAGTCTGATCCATACTGGTACCGATGAAAATGTCTCGCATTTCAGAACAAAGTTAATTATCCATGGCCACATGTAGAGGCTTACAGCGTAGAAGTATGGTCCTCCTTCAAACACTCTGTATTTATCCTCTAGGCTTGTGAATACTACTGTGAAAAAGCCCTTGGTTCCCATATGAAGGTTTATTTCCCCCTTTGGCTTCCAGTGGCTCCTTATCCAGACATGCAGCACCCTCTCCATCGGCCATATTCCCATGAATTTGCAGATGACCGCATGTTCTATCATATGATCCCTATGCACTTGTAGCGCAGGGTCGCTCAAGATGACCCAAGGAATGGTGTTTGACTTAGGTTTACAGACCCCGTATGTCCTTACAGAAGTAGGTTTCTGACTGTTATCCCCTTTCTCCTTTTCCTTAATAGCTTCCTTGTGCTCCCCTTCCTGTTCATGAGGTCTGTTTCCTCCCAATGTGTCCATGTTACTTGCCCCTGTTGCCTTCTCCAGAGGCTTCTTGAAACACTACTTTCCCGCATCCTTGCTTCTATCTATAACTACTTGGTTGTAGAAGGGAGCAGCACTCTCCCTGCGCATCCTGCCATGGTGCTCAACGTCAAAACCCTAACCCTAGTTCAAGTTGCAGAGCCTCCACATTTACCATCACTCAAGCGTAGACCCGTAGTTATATCGAAATGACACCTTCCTGGACTATTGTATGAACTTCAACCCACAATGTCTTTGGGATATTTCTCTCATCCAACATTGCTCTAGCCATTTGTTGCGCTGATCTATTTTGCCTCTCCACCACACCATTTTTTTGTGGGGTGTTTGGAATATTGAATTGCCTTCTTATTCCATGTTCTTCACAAAAATCATTAGACTAATGTGAGTAAACTCCCCACCCTTTGCTTGACCTTGGGAATTTTAATTTAGAATTTGTTTCATTAAGGGCTTTGAAGATTTTGAACTTTTCAAGCGGTTTAGATTTCTCCCTTATAAATGCAATCCACATCAACTTGATGTAATCATCAATGATCAATATAAAATACCATTTAACACTCAGGGTCTCATTTCTTAAGGGCCCACATAAGTATGTGTGAACTAACTATAGAGGCATGGTTTATGCATTTTCCTTGGTCCTAAAGGCTACTCGAACTTGTTTTCCAATTTGGCATGATTTATAGATTGCATTTCATGGATTTAAATTCATTGGCAAGTCCCTTATAGGTTTGTTAAACTTCACAATGTGGTAAAATTTTAAGTGTATCAACCTTATGTGCCATTACCATCTCTCATCAAGCTTCTCTAAAAAACATTTCTCATTTACCTCATTTAGTATGTATACATTAATTGGTGTTCTCGTAGCCTTTGCCACTACTTTCCCCATGTTTGATGTTTTTATTTCACATCCTTTGGAGTGAAAGGTGACATCATATCCTTGGTCACACATTTGACTCCACTCAACAAGTTGTGCCTGATTCCATCCAAAAAAGAAAGTTCCAAGCCTTGCCTCTTCCATTGACCAAGCTAATTGTACCTTTGCACATGATCTTGCATGTAGCATCATTACCAAAGGTAAAACTACCTACCTTATCTTCTCATGGTGACAAGAATTTACTTCTATCACTAGTCATATGTTTGGAGCATCCATTGTCCACATACCAATGGCTACCTTGGTTTTGGGCATATAAGACAATGCCACAATCTTCTTTCTTTTCTTCATTTTTCTTCTTCCACACCTTGGGTTCTTGCTCTGCCTACTTGATCTGAGGAGTTGATAAAAATTTGATGGTTCTACACTTAGTTGCTTTATGCCCATAGTTATGATAATTATAACATTCAATATAATCAAACAAAGGACCAAAATGATTGTTGTCTTTGGGATCCTTCCTATGTGGATTTACAAATCTATTATCTATGTTTCTTTTTTAGTGATAAGATTCATTTATTTTATTTTTATTTAATTATTTATAAGATAGGCTCTATAATTAACAACTTTATGTCCAAAATTCATACATGAATAATAGTTACCATAGAAAATATTTTAGTACTTGGGAGTAATTTGGCTTTGAGGATATGATCTGTTAATTTTTTGATAGCTTTCTCTTTGAGGGGGATAAGGCTTATTCTTATTTCTTGCTTGATATTTTTGTTTGTCTGAATTTGTGTATTTTTCCCTCTTTTGTTGCGGTTAGGTTTTAATAATGTCTCTTTTTGCCTTGTTATAGTGTTCTTCTCTTAGCTCTTGTTGGAAATAACCATCATTGTGATTAGTTCCCTTACTATCATTCACTTTTATTTGTTATTGTTGTTCACTATTGTTTCCTTGAATTCCATTGCTACTATGTCCTTTTAGTGCTTCAATGCAGATGATTGGTTGTTTGTCTTCAAATTTCTTTGATCTTGTCTCTCCTTTGTAACCAAAATTAGTTTTGACAAGGGTAAATCTTTGAACACTCGAAATTTCATCTAATTTGTTAGATCCTTTAATAAACTTCAGATTTTGGTCGAGTTATGCTTGAGTCGTTTCTAATTCTTTTCTAAGGGACACTATTTCTTCCTCTAGCTTTTCACATTCCTTGTCCTTCTCTTTTAGCTATTGTAACAAAGCATCTTCAATCTTCTTTACTTCCTCCAAATCTACCTTCAGAAGGAGGAGTGATGAACCTTTAGATTTGTGCTCTTCTCTTCCATACTTAATCAATAGCTCTTTTTGATTCTTATTATTTTTCTCGAGCCTTAGTATTTCTTCTAAGTCATTGACTAGTTCTCTTTCAAGATCTACTACAACTTCTTCTAAGTCATAATCATGCTACCTTTCATCTTGGGTTTTGTGGCCATGAGCATGAAGTCATTAATTCTCTCTTCATCAGAGGGTTGTTCATCCTCATCCTCTAAGGAGCTGTCGTCCTCTTGGGTGTAAAACCTCTTCTTCTTGAAGTTCTTCTCCTTCTTGACTCTCCTATATTTATCCTTCTATTTATGATCACATTCATTATTTTATTTATTATGGGGGCATTTAGATGCATAGTGACCTACTTTTCCATAATTACAACATTTGAAAGGCAACTTACCTTTGCATTTCCCATATCATCTCTTTAATTTTTTGACAAACTTACTTTCTTCTTCATCAAATCCATAGCTTGAGTCTTCTTGTTCTTCTTTGGTCTTCTTATCAACTTTTAAAGTTGCTTCCTTTGATGTAGATTTACCTTTTCAGGCTCTCATTTCATAGGTAGTTAGGGTTCTATGAAGTTGATCCAATGTTAATGCGTTGAGATTTTGCTTCTCCTCAATGGTTGATACTTTGGCAATAAATCTAGCAGGAAGAGATCTCGATGCCTTTTGAACTACAAAGGAATCATCAACTGGTTCATAAAGACCTCTTATGGTGTTAACTATTTCACCGAATAAAAGACAAAATTTGGCTATTCCTCATCCTCATTCATCTTTAGTTATTTAAAATACATTTTATAGACTTGGAGTTTAGCCTTCTTTACCTTGCTATTGCCTTCACAACGATTCATTATCTTGTCCCATATCTCTTTGGTTGTATTGCATGCAGCGCATGACTTTCAAATTTAGATTTAGGGAATCCACTTAAGATTTCATTCATTGCTTTAGCATTATAAGAAAATCTAGCTTGTAATCTCTACCAACTCATACTTTTGCATTTTTATACCCACTCAACACTGCATTCCAAACATTTACACCAGGGGATATTATGTATGTTCGCATTCTTACCTTCCAAAATGCATAATTTGTTCTAATGAATATAGGAGCTTTGTTGGTGGAAAATTCCATCTTGGTTGGCCATGTTTCAAATCTACCTTGTAGTTGTTAGAATGTTGTTAAAGGAACTTGCTTTGATACCAATTATTGGAAACCAATAAAATACCGAGAAGAGAGTGGGGGGTGAATCAATATTTTAAAGCTTTAACAATTTTTATTCAATTAAAAACATTCGACAATGCAACTGGGCACCAATCACATAAAGTTTGAACACAAGATGTTTACGTCAAAACCCATACAAGAGAAAACCACAAATTCTTTTTGATTGTGGTGTAACTGCAAGCACCACCTCCAGATTACATTAGATTATATAGGCACCAACCTATAGGAGGCTCTAACACCCTTTTCTTCGCAAACACCCACTTGTTGGAAGCCCCAACTTCCTGATCTTTACAAGCACCAACTTGAAGGAGACTTCAATCCCTGATCTGCAAGCGCCTACTTTTTCAACCTATCATATCCATTTTTCATACATTTTCAGACTCAAATCTAGGGCTCTTTAATCAAAATATCACATTGACACACAAATTAATTCTCAAATCTGCTTATCCTCTTTGCTTTGCAACAACTTTTCTTTCTTTCTCACCATCACAACTTCTTCCTCACTCATATGTTTTTTAATACAATTTATTTTCTGCATGTACTTCACAATCCTTCATATATGCACTTTTCAAATGTACAACAACTTTAGACCCCAACTGATCTTCACATTCAACCTTAGCACAACACTTATCTTCGACTCTCTCTCAGGTCTACTTCTTCTTTCTATATCGTAGCTCCCTTTTTATCCTCATTTTATTTGCGTTGATTATGCTTCAACATGTCAACAACAATTTTAACTATTTGATGTGCATGGGAACAACCCTCTGCCACATTGTTTTCTTACCTTTTATGGACACAAATCCTTTGATTTGTCCCTTGCAGACTTTAATCTTTTAACTGAAATTTGATGCTCGACGTCACCAAATTTCCATTTATAACCCCTTATTTTCTCCACTCCCCTATGCATGTGACTAGAGCCACAACCTAGGTTGTAAGCTCAATAGGCTCTTAGCCTTGGGCCTGTGCAATTCAACACTTTTCCATTATTATGAAATTTCTCCACAATCTAGTTATTCGAGCTTTCTTTAGCCCACATACTACATTCACTAGCAGATCTAGTATGGGCTCCAATGTCCTTGCATTTGGCTTAAATCTGGGATCCAATCCCACTCATCTTCACAACAAGAACGACATACATGCCAAGCCGGATGTCAAGGAACACCTTTTCTTTGGGTCCTAGACTGAATCCTAATTTGGGGATCTAGTCCCAACTCCTTTGTTTCGATGCCTACACCTCCACTAGGTCAGATGACCAAATGACTTTTTCCTATAGACTTTAGAAGAATGAAAAAGTGCCAAATATCCATAATAATTCGAAGCCTTGCAAAACAACCTCTTGGCACGAATCTCAAGGCCTACCACATCATCTTCCATGTCATCTCTCTGCCATTTGTCATGCCACACAACCACCACATCATTGCCATGTGTCACTCAATAAAGGGTCACTTGGACACCCAAAAATGCCAAATCCAGCTGCCACATGGTGCAACGTCATGATCCTACCACCCATCTCTACCATTCCATGTTGCCATGTCATCATAGTGCCACATTTCCTCACTTTAGTGTGCCATGTCATCAACCTGCCACTTGTCTTTGTCATTTGGTGTTATGCATGTTGTTGCATCATACTGGGGTCAACCTTTGATATGGTGTTTGGAAATCTGATATTCGCTGAGCTTTCGTGTGTATTACTTGTTACTCCTCCCACACCCCAGATGATCAGATAAGTAATGAAGGCCCAGATCAATCCGGTCATTCACCCATCCAGTTTGTCCAACAACCTTCACCCAACTCGACCCTTGGATGACTAGATATCTGTTAACCATTCAAAACAATGACTAGACTCCAACATTGCAAACACAAATTTTTCTTCATTCTCGGGGAGTTAGACTAAGTGCCATATATTAGTGGAAATCTCTTTAAGATGACTATTAAGCCAAGCACTTTGCATGCTCTTTTGAACAAGGCACCTGTAAAGAAAATGCCTTCAAATATAGGCTACTCAGTAAACAACCAAGACATCCGTGACACCACAAGCTTAACACATTGCTAACAAACTCAATAAACAACTAAGACATCAATGACATGATAAGCATAACACACTACTAATAGACTCAACTGGCTCCCCTTGAACTTGACATCTCTTGACATCAATGATTGGACTTTGGCATCAATGACAACAATTTCTAGCATACTTAACTACCAATTGCTTTACAAAACTTAGTAAAATGTTATATATAGATAAAGGAGCAACCTTTGTCTGTAGAAGAACATTAGATTAGCATGTAAGGGTACCTATGCTATATAGAACCATTGTATTCTACCTTTGGGTTACATACTACAAGTTCGGTATAATGATCTTGTATGTTTTTAGGCCCAAAACATTCCTTTGTTATGTGGCTTGCACACTAATAGTCATGGTACCATAAAGAAATTTGTGATATGGTTAGTGCTAAGAGATAAGGAGGGTTTAATGTGTTTGACTCAAGTTGATTTTGTAAAAGTCCAAAGTGAGTTTAGGTGGCCATGGATTTGATTCAAGCCATCTCAAGTGACCCATGGATACAGGTTGGTGGCTTGCACCCCTAATTAGACCCATGAAGATAAGGAATGCCCCAAATGGGACCCCAATGGATCAAAATAAGTCAAATTGGAAACTGAGAGCTAATGTCGAAGGGGGAACAAGGACACTCGAGCATTACATATCTTAATGAAGTCAGAGGTCCAGGCCAAGGTGGAAGAAGCTCTAGGAAGGTAATCCATCACATTAGGTTAATGCCCAAGAGACATTGGTAATCCATCACATTAGGTTAGTGGATAAGAGATATTATATCATTATTGGCTAGGTCATGCATGAAATAAATGCAGGGGTGAACTGCATAAGATACTTCTTAATGGGTAGGTTTATGTGTGAGCTCAAGTGTGAATTTCATATTCTACCCTATTTTGATGACTTGACCATTGGAATATTTGAGGCAGTTATAGATCATTGAAGAAAGAAGGCTATTGGGAAAGACTGATAAAGTTCCATAAATGTAGAGCTTGTTGATGAAGTTTTTTCAACGTCAAGCTCATAAAAGAATGTTTGGTAACATCTCATTAATGCCCATCATGATGATGCTTATGAAATCAATTTCATTCTTGTTGAGCACAAGTTTTCTTAACTTCGATATAACACATTAATTATAACCAGGTTGATAATGACCATAATAACAAGTTCATATTGGTTTGACCATTATAGGAAGTTGAATCACTTGTAATTGTTGCCCAAGGGATTTGTCATTTAATGAAGTGCAAAAGATAAAGAGGGAGTTACTTGGTTCCTTCAAGTTCCTAGCTTAGTAGGTTGTTCTAGTTGCCTTGTTGTGTTGGTATAATATGGTTGCTACCACTCATTACTAGTTTTTATTTATTAGAAGCATTTTTCAAAGGCTTGAAGTTCTAGTGATAATTGAGTTACACAACACCCAAGTTGAGCTCGTCACCTTTGTAATTGATATACTTTAGTATAATTTTCATTGCATAAATAGATTATGGATTTTTTAATAGGTAAACAACTTTACCTAATTATAAACTTGTCCTTGTGTTAATCTCATAATTATATAATGAATATTAACATATTAAATTAATTATGATAATTTTTTTTGGAATTGTCTTTAGTGCGACTTTTTGGCTTTCTAGTGTTGGAATCCGGTGGAAAAATTTGAGGTGAAATCTTGATTTGTGTTATTTAAACTAGTTTTTTGTCTGTATATATGAATTCAACACCCTAGAAAACCCCTAGGGCACTTCGATTGCACATGATTACCCATCAAGCTTGTGATTTCAATAAATTCTTGCCAAATTTTAGAGAAATTTGATCGGAAAACCCACCGTAAAAACTTCCAAAAAACCGCACTAAAAACAACTCCAATTTTTTTGTTAATAACAAATTATAATAACTTTATATTATAACCTTTTTATATTTAAAAATATAAAATTTATTTTTACAAATTAAAAATACTTTATAAATTATATAATATCCCACAACTTACAACCGAGAGAAAAATCCATTTCATGCTTGTGATGAGCTTGAGCTTGAAAATGTGATCAATTTCAAATAATCATACACAAACATTTACATTTGAATTTGAAATTGAAAACTTAATAAGATTTGAACTAACATTTAAATTTGAATTTGGAAACTTAATAAAGGTCCCAACTAACATTTACATTTGAATTTAAATTTGGAAACTTAATAAGTATATTAACTAACAGTTAAATTTGAATTTAAATGAACCATACAATTAATAAACTAAATAATTTAACATTTAAATTTGAATTTGGATGAACCATACAATTAATAAACTAAATGATTTAACATTTGAATTTGAATTTGGATGAACCATACAATTAATAAACTAAATGATTTTACGAGAGGTGTACAAATATTAGAAATAACACTAGTCATGGCAATGTTTCTATCTCAATACCATAGAATCTAAGAGGAAAGCAATAGAATTTAATCACTTGATGTTTATGTCTCAACACCATGGAACCTAAGATTGAGAAATGGACAACTAACCTTCCTTAACCTTTTTTTCGTGTGTTTCATAATGAAGAGTGCGAGTGAGTTGAGGGTCCTACTATTCCTTTATGGAAAAGTTAAGCTCAGGTTATTTTTATTGGGAATAATAATAAATAATGTTTGCCATGGTACATACAGTAGAAGGCCGTGGCGGTGGGTGTGGGGTCAAGGGTGGGAAAGGAAATGAAATTCAAAGTAACATGAAAAATGAGTGAAGCGAAAATCGAAGTTATATTAAAAATGCGTGAAACAGAAGATGATGGCAATGGTCATGAATGATGAGGAGGGGAGGGGAGAGGAGGCGTGGCATGGTGAACGCATGGAATCATGATGAAGATGTCATGAAGTGCGTGCCTCTTTTCAAAAGTGGACGCCCTCCCTTTATTTCTCCTCCCTCTTTTACCACTGTAGTGTACTAGTGGTTGGGTCTGCATGCTTTCCTTTTCCTCTTAAACAAGGCCAACCTGCTTGTGTTTACCGTAATCATCAAATCAATGAATAGAACAACCATTACTGACTGAAGCTCTGAAAATTGAAGAGGGGCAACGCATTTCAACGCCACATGCGTACAAACTCGCTTGCTGACCCCTTTTTAAATTTGGAGTATTGAGAGCATTGGCCACCGTCGCACGGCGGATGTATTCAAAATAGGCCTGTTTCCCTCCCCCTCCCCCTCTCCCTCCCCCTCCTCTAATGTATTTGCAATTGTAGCGAAACAAAGGAAGAATAGAATGCAGCTTTTCTGAGTGGTCCGTGGAAATACCAGAGGGTAGTAGTTATTAATCTAGAGGAAAGACGCAATTTTATAGATGGAATTGAGGTGGTCACCAGCTAGCTGCTCAGAAGATGCTGGAGCTTTTGGAGGAGTTTCAAGGTTTATCTCCTTGATCGTGATCGTGTAAGGGGAGTTCCGTACCGTTTTGTAGGACACCTGCCCGTGCTAAGGAAAAGCGAGTCTTTTGAGAAGGACTGGTCTTTGGGAGGGAGAGAAGGAAAAGTGCAGTCTTACCTTGTGTAGAGTCCTTGTTTTGAGGAATAACACCATACAGTTTCCGAAGAGAGGTTGAGGTCTAGCAGAAGGCGATGCAGAGGGTCGCCGTTCACTCGGTTGGCGCAGATGTGAACTTTGTGTCCAACCGCTTCCCAATTTACAAGTACAAGAAGAAGAAAGATGGCGAGGGCGAGGGCGAGGACGAGGACGAGGGCGCGGAGGAAGGGTTGGAGTTGCCGTCAAAGAGGGAAATGGTGGCGCGGGAGGCTGCACAGCTTTTAGAACAACAGAAACGGCTCTCCGTGCGGGATCTCGCCAGCAAGTTTGAGAAAGGGCTGGCCGCTGCAACAAAATTATCAGATGAAGTATGTTGCACGTTAAGTTGCTAACCTAAAGTTCCCTTGCACAGACCTGTTTCTCCAAGTTAATGTTTCTAAATAAAACACGCGTCTTAAAATTATAGTAGATCACCAGCTACGCTAACAAACTTGGAAAATGTACACACCTTATTTAAATTAGGGCTGGCACTGTCGTATAGGAAATTAGAATACGGGTGGCATTATTGCAAATCGATTCCAAACGCTAAAACTCCATAGCCAAACTAAAATATCGGGAGTCAAATTAAATTGGATTAGAGTTCCTAAAATCCCTGACGAGGTACTCTAACATAGCATCAAAATATGAAGGATTTACTTTTAGACCAACTTTAGCTGACTTAATCTAATGATAAATACATAACGATACAATGCACTGTGAAAATAGGCTGGATATTTATACAGATCACAGAACATATAGATCAGTGCAAGACGGCCCAAGGCTTGCATAATTTTTTTGAGGAAATGAGTTTTTTGCTCGAAAATCATTACCCTTCGACCTTAAGAGATTTTACCGAAGATAATTTTAAGATTTATTTTATATAATTGCATATGTAAAAGGGCTCTCCTTTTGACTTATCTCAGGAGAGTTCGTTGACAAAAACCCGAGAAAAAGAGTTTGTAACACAGATAAATTTTAATTTATTTATTTGATTTACTTCCTTTTATCCCAATGTGGCAGGTTCCTTCATCCCCAACTTAAATTCTTATCTAAAAGGCAACTGTATCTGGCCATAATTTTGTTTCTCCCAATACGTTTAGTTTAATTGAGGTGAAACTCTAGTTCTGTGCAAAGTAGCTCTTAGTTGAGTTCCTTTGCTTTAGCTGAGTTTGGTTTTCAGAAGACATCCCTCATCCTCACCACAGCAGACAAGTTGTCAATAAGTTCACCTCATTTCACAAATAGTCCGTAGGCAGAATATCCCCCATAAGATTTGAGCCCTTGCTTAACTTTAAGGTATGCTTTGTCCTTTCTGTGTGCATTTTGGTTTGGGAACCTTGGGGTTCAAAACTTCAAAGCATGTGAGTCTGATCAATAATGTTAGATGAATCAGATGCAACACACTTGTATGCAATTTAATGTTTTATTTGAATTTGTATAGAGTTGTTTCATTTCAACTGCAAATTAAGAGAATGCTCTTCGGGGTCTCAGGCAAGGTTCAGGGATACAGCTGCATTGGACAGGCAAGTGCTTTTAAAGAAGCTTCGAGATGTCCTAGAGGCTTTGAGAGGGCGTGTGGCAGGTCGTAACAAAGATGATGCTGAAGAAGCTATCACCATGGTTTGTTTCATTGCCATCTAGTTTCTTCTTTTCTTTGTCTTTTGGTAGATTTTTTAGTGTCTTTAATTTCTCTTTAATGGCTCTCTGGAAGGCAAAACTCATTTTTTAAAAATTGATCTTGTTATCAGGAAAGTAATGTTGCACATAGAAAGATATTAGATTAAAAAATGTTTTCTGGTTTTACAGTAATCAATAAAAACAACACCAAGAATGATATATTATAATCAGTTCAGCACCAAATGAAGCAAAAAACATAGGATATGCTATTCAGAGGTGATGCCATTTTTGTATTAGTTTTGCATTGTGGACAACTATTAAGTCCTCATGTTTTTCTCAGTTGTTTTCCTCCTGTGATAGGTTCGTTCGCTATTTGACAGCTGAAGCCTGAAATTGTTATTTAGGCCCTGCACAAAACTTAAAAGCTTAAGTATCTTACCGTTTTCATTCAATCTCCATGTGTTCATGAGAATGTTCATGAAGCACGTTACATAACTTGTCACCATGTCTGCTATGAAATGTAAATGCGATACATGCGATTTCATTATTCCTTTTTTTAATGGACAGTAATGTAATGTGTTTTTGTTTAACGTTAATGGTTACTGAACAACCTGAATGACCTGTTTATTCAACACCAAGGAATTTATAATTGTTAATTTTAGATAACAATGGTATGTTCTATGTATGCTAGAGAGCAATTTACTTCAATTTACTTATTAGCCCAATATCATTTTCCAGATTAGCAGTCACATTAGCATGATAGTAAAATGCAGATAGAACATAAACAATAACAGTAGAAGACAAGCCAAGACAAGAGGACACAAGATATGGTGCCAGCCAGGGACAAACCCCAATGTGGGGAAAACCTTTGATCAATTCTTTTATTGCTCTTAGAAAGTTCAGCAGAGAGAAGAGAGAAAGAGTACAATATGTAATATTCACATTTTGTGTCTTCTTGTCTCTTTGATCTTAATAGTTTTGGCAGCTGTTTGATGATAAGAACATAATAATAATAAAGCTAATCAAGTTAAGTAAAAGAACATCACAAGCAATTATCAAAGTAAAAGAAATCATCTATTCTAGCTGCCCCTAGAATAGATGATTTCTCTAATGCATTCCAACTCTGAGATAGAAACAGAAAAACTTTGCTACAGAACTGTCAATACACTTCACTCACATGTCGCTGATCATACCAAGGCCACCACAGAACCAATGAAAGAGGGAATTAGCATTTGTGAGTAAGTTAGCTGATGTCTTAAGCTGCAATGAATTGCTGGGAATGCTTCCAAACAATATAAAAAACGAATCACAGTGTGGCTGTGTGCAAAAACGGATTTGTGGTTTTTGTTTAAAAAGAATGAGTTATTGGGAGTTCAAAGTTGGATTTGGTGCCTGTGTAGGTAATAGCAGTGCCCCACTTCTTTGGGGGACGAAATGGTAGTGAAAGGGGCTCTCCTAGACACAGGAACTTTTACCTGAATGCTACCAAAACACAGACAATGCAATAGCACGATTTTGGCACATGAATCTATTAAATACATTGAACTAAAAACATACAGCAGAATACAACCACAATGGACAACAATTTGCCCTGGGAATCCAACGTGGGAAAACTAGCTTGGAATGGCGATGCTCAGTCTTTATTAATCAACAAATATCAGAGGTCTTTATAGAGTATTTGGCTGTCTCCCAGCCTTCAGCAATTCGATTACAGGAATAAAACCAATGCCTCATGAATCTTGGTAGAGGAGCCCCTTTCCAGTTTGTTGTGTAAGAGGATGGGAAATACTGGGATCTGCCAGTGTAGCTGGAAGGCCAAGTGTCCCGTCTTTTCATTTTCCCCTTTGTCTCTCACTAGCAGCATTTCCCTGTTGTCTCTCACTAGTGGTATTCCTTTCTAGGTTCCCATTTGTATTTCATTTTCTTAATTATTTGGCTCTTACATTGGTAGCTTAAAGTTCCCTGTGCAAGTGGGTAGTTGAAAAAGTCAACGTGTGGCCAGCATACTAACAATTGTAGCCTTCTACTTCATCCACTTCCATAGCTTTGAATTACTCTTCTACAGCCTCTTCCTCTGCAGAAATATCATTAAATCTTCTCCCATAGCCTCTCTAGTAGCTACTGCAGCTTCTTCAATGGCTTCTGTAGCCTTGCCAACAGTGTCTGTTGTCTCCTCAACAGTTTTCTTAGCCTCTTCTTTTCGTAATTATTTTGCTTAACTTTGAGTCATACGCCATTTGTGTTTGTTTCAGATCCATTTTGGCTCACACCTCTCCATTGGTAGACTTTGGGTCTGCAAAAGCTGGACCATTGAGGAGTTTGAAGTGCATGGCCTCCATTTTCTTCTCCATGTCGACCATTTCATCACTAAAGAAGCTTGCTTGTTGCTTGCTTGTCTGCCCCTGTTTTGTTGCTAAAGGAGTTATCCTTTCTGCCCCTCTATGTGCTTTGACGAAGTATGCCTTGCCTCTTTTGGCCATGTGATATTTGTTTTCTCTCCTACAGAAAGTAGCATCCCCATCACGCAGGTATGGATTGCCAAATATGATAATATCACTTCACAGCCATCTAATGGTACGACTTCACATTCTACTTCATCAAAATAGCTAGCATTAATGGCAAACCTGATTCTATATCCCTGAGTGATTCCCACAACAGATTTCCTGCGACCATGCTAGTGAACTTGGTTGCACTAGAGCATAAGTTCCTATACCGAGCTCATCATTAATGTTTCAGAAATCAAATTACATTGCGGACCACTGTCAAATAGAGCATTTGCCTTCCAGTTCTTCATTAGAACTTTGATTGGGAATAGTGCATGTTTATCTCCACTTGCCTTTGGATGCTGCAATGTGGCGCAAACTGCAAACTGTGGCTTCATCCAGATCGGAGGTGTTTCTTGTTGAACTTTTAACAGCAGACCTGATTTATTTTATGCACAATTTTTTATAATTAGAAAATAATTTTAATCCAAATTAAAACATGAAACTGTGCAAATAATACGCTAGTATTCTCAATTTCTAAACAATAAATTTGCAGCAGAACCAATAAACAAGACGGCAAGAATTCAGCCCAATAAATGTAGAAAATCCACGAAATTCTGATCTGCTAATATGAACAATCTGAAAGACACTTTCTTTTCATACAAACACAGAATTTCTCTACGAAAATTTGCAGCGGAATAGGAACAGAAATAAACACAATCACACAATAAAACCACACTGTTTTTCTCGGGATCCCAATTGGGAAAACCCTCTGCTTGATGAGAATTTTATTGATAGCAAAAACTGAGCAATTGATCTCTTACAAAATACAGCTGTTTCAATCTGAAACACACACTTATCTTTCCTTCTTGATCTAAGCTTGAAACCTTTGCAAGACTGCTGATCTCTGCTGCCCTCTACCAATCTGTGCACAAACTTCTGTTGCACATTCTTTCTCTCACAAGCTCACACATAAAAACCTGTGCAACCTGCCCACAAACCCGTGAGCTCTATTATCTTGTCTCACCAACTTGTGCTCACAAGATAATGAATAAATTGTGCCTTCATTCCTTCCTTATAGCAATTCGGATGGCTAAAATCAGTGAATTTTCTAATGAAGGAATGATTTTGTGATTGAGTGAGTTAGCATGAGTTAACTGCTCATGCAACTCGTCCTCTTTCAAGTCAACCACTTGAAACTCAATCACTTGTGTTTTTCCTCAATTAACTCACACTATAAAATCAAGAACTTGACTTTCAATTTCAACACATCATTTAATTGCAACCTAGCTCGTCCTAGTTTTTAGGGGCACTCCTAAATTTTAGGAACTCGAGCATGGACAAGAAGGAACTCGAGTTTGACTTCTTGACTTAAGGCTCAAATCAAGGAATCAACTATTTTCAACAATAAATCTAACTTCACTTTATGTTGAAATCTGGAAAATTTAGGGCTTAGACCCACCACAAAGAAATTACATAGAAAAATGCAACAATATTGGAACCTAGAATAGCCCCTAGGATTTCGGCCCGAATTTGGCCCCTGAAATCGATTGCTAGAAGATGACACGGTCTTGGCAAATCTCGACCTCTACCTGTACTAAATTTGGCCTCCCTGTATGGCTGCCCTCAAGAAGAATTTCGGCCCCCGTTTATTTCGGTTTCGGCCTCTCCTTTCCTCCACGCGGCTTGCTGGAATTCTCGGCCTTCTTTCTCAAATTTAGGCTGCACAAATTTTGGCCCCTCTCTCTCGTCTAAGTCTTGGTCCCTTTCTCTTCTCCAAGTCTCAGCCCCCTTCAGGATTCTTAACCCCCTCACAATTCTCCTTTCAAAAACCAGCTTTACACTTTTCCTCTTTCTCCTTAGTCACTCAAGTCTCTCACTTGTGAGAAAATATTTTTCCTAAAATGCAATTGTGTGCCTTCATCCTCTCCCTTAGGTTCTTTATAATAATTTCAATTAGAACAAAATCCCTAACCTTAATCTCCAAAGTGATAGATGGCTAGGATTAAATCCTAACCCTCTTTGATCAATGGCTAGGATTAAATCCTAACCCTCTTTGATCAATGGCTTGAGATTAGATCCAAGTCACTTAAGTTATCAAATATTTATCCTTAGAAATTTGCTCAATTAGCCAATATTAATTAGTTAGTTAAACTCATGAATAAATCATATTAGTTGCTCCTCTCGTACAACCACCTAAAAAGGACGACTTCTCATGTATGCTAGACACAAGCCCATGCAAAGGACCTTTTGAAGATATAAATTAACACTCCCTTCTAGCAAGGAAGAGATTCTCCATCATTCCCATCTTCATCACCCCCATCTTGTCCTTGTAGAACTCAGATTTCTGCTTCACTAGAGGCTTGGTGAAAATATTTGCTACTTGTTCATTTGTTGTTAATTTTAGTTAACAATGGTATGCTCTATGCTTAACACAATTTACTTCAATGTCCTTTTAGCAGCTCAATGACAATTTCCAATTTAGTTTCCAATAACAATCACATTAACCATAAATCACATTGACAATAACTGTAGATAGAACGTGAACAATAACATGCAGAAGACAAGCCAAGACAAGAGAACACCAGATTTGGCGAATGCCAGGGAAAAACCCCAAGATGGGGCAAACCCTTTGATCAATTCTTCTTATTATTATATCAGATGTTCAACAGAGAGAGAGTACAATAAAGTCAAAATTGACTTGCCAAATGATGATCAAAGCAAGCCTGTTAAATCCGAAATTTTCCTGTAGTAGCCAACAACCCTAACCAAAAAGTCAACGTTGGTTAAAGCAGCAACAAACTGTCCACAGTGCAGCTCGGTCATACCCAATCAAACTAGACCTTCTTAGGTGGTCAAAGTCAGCCCAAAACAGTCATTCAAACAACATTCAAACTTGGTCAAAGTTCGCACTTCAACCATGCAGTCAACTCAGTCAACATGCCCAGAAAACCTTGGTTTCTATGCCAATTAATGCGGCCCTCCAAAACAGAAATTATGGCATAAAAACCACAATCAAGGGAGGTCAAAATAGCCCTGGTCAACGCTGGTCAAAGCCCTGCAATAGATCCTGTAATTCAGCCCTGTAATTTGTCCTCTTTTAGCCACACGTGAGAGAAGAAGAGCTGTCGAATAAGCTGTACGAACCAATCAGATGAGGAGAGAGAAGAAGAAGATGAGTTGATGAGGTGCTAAATGAGGTTGGAGGTCTCTTTTATTTATACAAGTCGTTGGGGGATCAAGAGACATGTCTATTGGGCTTCATGGGCCTACATGATAATGTGGCTGACTTTGACAATTTGCCCATGTGTGGGCTGGACCTCAAAAACATATTTCCCCTTGTCCAATTTGATGATCTTTAGGTCGATTTTGGTCCTCTCGAAAAGAGAAATTCAATGCAATAATCATCTCCATTCAATGGGCTTTCCAAAGTGGAAGTTGTCCCTAGTTGCCAATTTTAACATTTGTGGATATGTATTACAATCCAGAGCACCTCTCTGGACCCTGTCTTTGATGACGTGGTACATGATCTCTATGTGTTTGGATATGTCATGAAATATTGGATTTTTCGAAAGCTTGATGTAGCTTTGATTATCACAATGAATCGCTGTGGGTCCCATCTCAAAACTAGATAAACCTAAGAGCATTTTGCAAAGCCATATCTCTAGATTCACAACCATATACTCGGCCTTTGCTGAACTAAGTGCCATTGAGTGTTGCTTCCTGCTAAACCACGATATCATAGCTGATTCCAAGCTGAAGCAACAACCTGAAGTACTCTTCTTGTCCACTACACTCCTAGACCAATATGGATTTGTGTAGCTTTACAACTCCACTCCATCAACTCTAACAAACCCGAGTCCATGCTCCATTGTACCTCTCAAATAATTGAGCACATGTTTGATTGCCACCCAATGAACCCTCCTTAGCTTCACCATGAACTAGTTGAGTGTGTTTAGAGCAAAACAAATATCTGATTTGGTATTGACCAGAGACATCAAGGACCCCATCAATTGCTTGTACAATGTGAGATCCACTAACTCACTGTCAGAAGCATTAAGCCTCCTCCAGTTGGTCATATTGGGTGTTGACATAGGTCTGCAATCCTTCATCCCAAATCTCTTAAGGATATCAATAACATACTTGCCCTGCCAAAAGAATATCTCTCCTGGCTGTTGCCACACCTTCATTCCCTGAAATTAGTGCATCATCCCTATGTCCTTCATCTTGAACTTCGAAGCAAGCTCCTTATTGCACATCCCTATGAGCCTCTTAGATCCTGTTAAAAAGAGATCATTCATATAGAGCACCAAGATGTGTGGATCAACATCGACAAGTACACAATGCAAGTTGGAATCCGCCTCACTCTTGGTGAAGCCCAAGCCAAGCATGTACCCATAAATCCTTGAGTACCATGCTCGAGATGCCTGCTTAAGTTCGTATAATGCCTTCTTCAACTTGCATACATGAGATTCTCTCTGATGAACCTCAAATCCATGAGTTTTTTCAATATACACCTCTTCCTCAATTACCCCATTGAGGAAGGCAATCTTCACATCCATTCGATATATCTTCCACTCCATCTTTGTAGTAAGGGAAATGATCGTCCTGATCCACACATATTTGGCAACATGAGAAAAAGTTTGCTCATAGTCTACTCCCTCCTTCTGGGAGAACCCTCTTGCCACGAACCTTGCCTTATACGTCTTGACATTGCTTCTGCTATGTGTTTGATCTTATCGGTCCATTAAGAAGTGACCAACGACTTCCCCTCAGGCTTGGGTACAATCTCCTAGACACCATTTTTCATGATGGAGTTGTACTCCTCCACCATGGCATCTCTCCAAACCTATTGGTTTGTGGCCTCCTCAAGAGTAGAAGGCTCAGACGCATATGTTTCTCATCAAAGGCATGTAATTGGAAAATCTCCTTGGTGGTCTACTCTCCCTAAAAGTGCTGTTGGAGCCTCCACATGCTCCTCAACATCTCTCAATGTCTGCTTGACCCATCGGCTTCCTCTTGACAAAGCTCGAAGGAATATCTTGATCCTCCTCTTGATCAAAAGATTGTGCCCTTGTTGTTGTTGCCATTGTGTCATGTCCCCAATTAAAATTTTTGTTAAGGAAATTCCCAATTTTGCAATTTTGGAGAAATAAGTTGTGGAGATATTAACTAGCTTTTTGGAGAAAAATGATAAGGTTGGAACTTAGGAAAGAAAATAAAATTAAATTGAAAATAAGTTGTGGGGGTCACAAAAGGGGAAATTGAACCCCCTAGGAGAAAATCGAATCACATGAAGAAGGAAAAACAAGGGGGTCGAATTAGTGGAGCCCCCAAGGAAGGTTGAGCAACAATTATGAAAGGAAGGTTGGAGCTTCATTTTGATCATTCTATCTTGGCATTTCATTTATGATTTTGGAGGGTTTGCTTGCGCTGCTGAGCCAGGTCAACTGGTGCTGCTTAGCACAGGGATTTCCAAGTGGAAAGCCCAACTCTCTTTCGGTGAACCAAGAGTGTCACGCTATTTGGAGCTTATTGGAGATTTCTTTTTTGAATTTTGTGTCATTTCATCTCTGCAACAGGTGGTATGGATTCTTCTAGGAGGACGTAGTAGTAGAAATAGAGTTGCTTGGAGGTGGAGATTGCTGGGGTGATTTACTTCAATGATTTACAGGAATTTTGCTTGGAGGAGGACGAGTTTCCTTTAGAAGTTTCGAGGCTGGAAGTGACTGCATTTGTGAGGGCCAAAATTTTCTCTCTAGGGCCTATGTAGGTGTTATATACCTAGGGGGGTAATATGGGGTACCGAGGGAGGTACCCAAGGTAATAATGTAATAATGGGATGGGCCATAGTAATAAATAAGGTGGTTAACCCATGTCATGTAAGAGACCACAAATAGTTAATAATAATGTAAGGGGCCCATGGTATTAGTTGATGGTATGAGGAAACCATGGTAATGATGCATGGTATTGTATGTATGAGGCCTATATAGAGGCTAGAGACTCCATATGGAGGGATATGGAGAGAAGTATTCTTGTCAATGTTACCAGAATCGGAATCGGCAATAAATCGGCGAGGCAAAAGAGTGAAGAGTTTTAATCGGATCGGGAATAAATCGGGAAAAAATCGGCAAAAAATCGTCGAATTCATTAAATAAAAATATACACATATATTGAATTAAAAAAACCATTTTTCATTAATATTTGGTAAAAGCATGTCCAAACAATGCATAATATCAATAGATGTCCAAAATATCACGAATAAATAAGTATCTCATATATGTTATGAGTCCACACATGATCCAAAGCATTGAGTCTTGAGTCCTTAGAAGCGTATGCTTCTAAAAGTTTACAAAAAAGTTAAAAACTGCATACTAATCAGAAAAAAATCAGCAACTAAGAGTCTAAGACTCTTAAGAGTGAGAACTAGAAGCGATTCCTTCCACTCCTTCGCTTGCTTGACTCTCAAAGTTCTCCAAGTCATGAAGGCTTAAAAGAGGAGGCTCATCTAATTGAACCCAGTCTGCTGCATTTGTAGCTTGCAAATCTATCTCTTCAAGGTCGATTGGTGAATGATCCATACCTGTCATGAGACATTGAAATGTGAATTAAAATTTCACTTTGAAGTTTGAAGTTTGAACTTTAAAAGTTTAAACCTTAAACTATAAACTTTTAAACTACGAACTAGATTATGAAACCTTCAAATTCAAGCTCTCGAATCTCACCTTGTATTTTTTTGTTGCGAAGTCGTAGATTGTAATGGACAAATACAAGGTCAGTCAAGCGTTTTTGTGTCAATCGGTTGCGCTTCTTAGAATGTATTTTCTCAAACATGCTCCACTTGCGTTCACAACCTGAAGCACTGCATGATTGGTTTAAGATTTGAATGGAAAATTTCTTCAAATCTGGCGTATCACTACCAAAGTTTTGCCACCAAAGACCTAGCAAGTGGTAAGGTTTGTGAGTAGAAAATTAGAAGTACTAAAAACTTAAAAAGAAAAGAAAATTTAATAAAACATTTAACATACAAAATAAAGTTTAAACAAATTTAATGAATTGATGAAGCCTTCAAGCTGGGTACCTGGCAACATCTTAGACCTTTGTCTTATAGCACTGGTATAGGCAAATAATTTAGATGGTGCCCTATAATCTTGTAGTTGGGAAAAGACACGACTTTGTTGTTCTGGATCAGGGAAGCACCTTTCCACGCATTTCATAAGTCCTCTGCCAACCTCCCCATCCTCATTAAATTTGCTCTTATCATAAAAATATTGTGGGTTTAAGAAGTACCCAACAGCATGTAAGGGGGAATGCAATTGCCTATCCCAACAAGCATCTATAATGTCCCAAAGAGGCATATACTTTGTCTCATCATCCCCATATCTTCTTTTGATGGCCTCCTTTGCGAGATCCATCGCCTCATAAATGTAACCCATAGCGGGTTTGTCACCATCAACCATCCTGAAAGTTCAAGCATTCAGATTTAAAGAAATATGAAACATTGTAAATAAAAAGAAGCTTGAAATGAAATTTAAAAAATGAAAAAGTTAAAAGACTTGAAGTACCTGAGAACTCTAACAAGGGACTCCGTCACAGCAATAATCTCTTCAGCATCTTTCAAGAAGCCATCATTAAACACAAGTGCAGCAATTTCAATGCCTTCAGGGGTCTTGGAATGTTCAGATCCCATCCACTCAGGTCCCAAGAACATCCTCTTCAGATTTATCTTTTGCTCAACCACAGATTGCAAAGATATGAAATTTGTTGCAAATCTAGTCACTGCAAGTCGAACAATTTCTTTACCTTCAATGTATATTCTCATAGTGTTTAGGACAATAGTGTGGTTGTATAGGTATTTGGTTATGGATTTTGCCTTCTCCACAACCTCATGTATCCAATGAAGCTTACCAATGTCCTCAAGCATTAAATCTATGCAATGGGCAGCACAAGAGGTCCAAAAAATAGTGGGGTGCCTCATCTCAAAAAGTCTACCAGCAGCCATATAATTCGCTGCATTATCGGTGACAATTTGTACAACATGTTCTTCTCCCACTTCTTGAACGACTTCCTCCATCATTTCACAGATAAGTTGGGCATTCTTAACTTTGTCTGAAGCATCCACTGATTTGAGAAACATTGTGCCTGTGGGACAAGATACAAGGAAATTTATTAAAGTTCTATTCCTCTGATCTGTCCATCCATCACTCATGATGGTGCACCCTGTTTCTACCCATGATGAACGAAACTCAGCTAGCACAAGCATGACATCTTCAACACTCTCTAACAACATATCTGTCCTAAGGGTCTCTGATGTAGGGGTTTTGAACCCTGGACCTACAACAGCAATTGCATCAACCATAGCTTGCCAATAAGGACTTCTGGCACAGTGGAAAGGTATGTCAGAATAGAACCAAAAGTTAGCAATGGCCTTCCTTGCCTGAGTATAGATATTTTTTTTCCAACCAGTGCCATCCAAGGTAGGTTGGGAACCAGGTGTTGTGCGGGGAGCAAAAAAGGTGTTTATGTTTCCACCTCCAGTGTTGAAGGAAGGAGTTGAAGGACTCGCATGGCTTTGAGTTTGACTTGGCCTTGGAGGCATGCGTGGAAAACTTGGGAATGGCATTGGGGATTCAACAGATTGAGGTGACATGGGGCTAGTGGTAGAAAAAGTATCAACTCCAACAGTTCCTATTTCAGCATTTTGCCTTGCTTTCTTGGCATTATGCTGCTCTAACATATCAAGGGCCAAGGCTGCTTGGTATTTGACATTGTCGTCAACTTTGGTACAAAGACCTATATCATGGCCAGGTATTTTTGCAAGGTGGAACTTGAATCTATAAATGCCTCCACTACATTTCGCTTTGCAAAATTTACAAACGAGCCTGGGGTCTCCGGGAATCTTGTCACAATAAGCCCAAGCAAAGTCCCTCTCTCTCGGCATTGTCGTTGCTTTGAACTTGTGTTTAATTTGTGGCTTCTGTTAAGATTTGGACTTGGAGTCTGGCTTCTATTTAATTTGTGGCTCCTGTGAAAGACAACAAAAAATCAAATTTAAAAATGATCCAAAAATGTAAAATATGCTAGAAATTTAAAAAATTAAATGAAGGCAGATGTCAGTGAACATATAGAGTCTAGACTCATAAACAATAGTTGGTGTGTTGATGTAAAAGAACAAGGAAAATGTAGAGCAACCTATAGCATTTATGAGTTAAACTCTTAGGGACTCCAAGTTGAACTATAAGACCATGGAGATACAAGCTTATTCTTTACTTCAATGATCAATCTCTCCAGCAAACTATTTCAGTTATTCAAAAGTCATTGCTTACCAAGCAGGAAGGATATCTTGATTCTTAAGTTAATTTGCAGATCTGTGGCACATATTTTGAGGATATTAATTGTTGTTCAGTGGCCCAAATTTTGTGGAGCAAATTATGGGCAGACAACATGAAATTAATGCTGGAAAGCTCACTCAGTGGCATGCAATTCAAGGAACAGTGGTTGCTGGACTATGACCGAGTTTTCAAGGGAGAGAATCAGAGATATAAGTAGTAGACTGTAGTACCCTTGAAATGTTTTAAATGTTGTAAATAATTTCTCTGAGATAAGCAATAAATTATAAAACAGTAAACTGTAAAACTCCTTATAGCTGGTTTTCCGCTTGTGGTTTCTTTCCAGGGTCTGAGATTAACTGAAAATAATTGTGTACAAATTTATGTGTGTGCTTGCTTGTGTTTTTTAACAACTGAAAGTGTAAAAGG
This sequence comes from Pinus taeda, assembly GCA_000404065.3. Classification (NCBI taxonomy): domain Eukaryota; kingdom Viridiplantae; phylum Streptophyta; class Pinopsida; order Pinales; family Pinaceae; genus Pinus; species Pinus taeda. The sequence continues at coordinate 105,280 of APFE030544917.1, read as the reverse complement.
CAAAAGTAGTGGTAGCCTAGTAGAATTTTCATCTGAATGTATTTCATGTTTATATTTCAGCCATGTGAAATAGGTTGTGGCCATTAAACAATGATGTGCAAAACAAGCTAAAACTGGAGGGGGGGCTACAAGGACCTTAAAAAAAATTCTACATATAATACAACTATAAGGAAAATTTTTGACTATTATATAATTATATAGCCTTCTTTATTTTGCATCTCTACTTGTAAATATCAAATGTATTTATCAGAAAATAAAAGCTAATTTTTTAAGCTAAACCAATGTATGCATAAGAAATTGTCGACAAGTTTATAATATATATTAGCAACAGTAGTAGGAACAATGGAAGTATCAGAAGCATCACCACAAGAAAACAATCTACTCATCGCTCAAGCAAGGACTCTCAAGTACAAAGAAGGAGGCAAATGTTGGCCCCAGTATCAAGTAACTATGATATATTGTCTTATAGTGTACTGTCTTCTAGTGACTTGCACATATTTTGACAGAATTATTATTACGATTATACATTGATGTACATTATTAATTTACAGAGTCATGAATTAAGTCATGAGGTCATCATTATGAAGACATCCTTTGTTATTTAGTTGGTTGAATGATTATGTTTCCTAACCATCGTGTATGTTACTATGTAGGACCTCTATCTGGATTCTGTATAAAAGACCCTTCATTTTTATTTTAGTTATCACAGTAATTGGAAGAAATGACATTAGTACATTACATATCATGCATCATAACTCCATCTTTGTTGATCACATGTATAAATTTATATTATATTTCTTTTGATTAATAAAATTCATATTATATTTACCAAATATAGTGACTAAAGTTAATATTATCAATCTAATATTTTTCTAATTTTTTAAAGAAGATAATTTTTGTTAATGTCGTCGATCTAATATTTTTCTAGTTTTAATGAATATTGTATTTTTATAATTCTATAATATTATAATAAACATCTGATAACCTTTATTTAATGATAAAGGAAAATAGAAAAATCATTTCTATAAGTTAAAATATCAACTTTACAATTTTGTTCATAAGCAAATTAAGACTGATATCGACCTTCTACAAAAAAAAATTATAAGCAAAATTAAAAAGCTATTCCAATATATCCGTCCATTCTTATAGGCAAATTAAAAACTAGGAATTAAAATTTATTTTAATTTCGAATGGTAAATATTAATTGTATTTTATATATTTGTAATTTTGTATACTTTTCTTTTACAATCAACCGGAACCCTCATACTAAACGATAAACCGCACGATGAAACAATCGATTTCCAGAATGAAAGTAATTTAATTTTAAATTTTAAAATATAATAAATATAATTTAATGTAATCATAATTACATCACGGCGGGCTGAGAACGAGCTTTCATGTCGGTGTGCGGAGCCTGTGCTAGCGTTTTAACTTTTTACTCTGTTACGGCGGTTTAGTTCTGCTTTAGCTCGATACTTGAAAAATTAGATTAGATGTTTAAAATTTATATAGTAAAAAAATCTAAAAAATTAAAATAGACAATTATAGTATTGAAAATCTAAAAAAAATCGAAAATTATTTTTAGTTATAAATATTACTGTATTACAAATAAGATTATATGTTAAATTAATAATTTTATATTTAAAATAGCTGGTTGTGAAAAATTTAGTATATCTATATATCAAACTACACGAATATAAACTATATGTTCAATGGAAAGAGCCGAAGACCGGAAATATTCTACGAACTAAAACCAGGTGACGCCGGACGGTGACGATGAAGACCGGAAATATACATACCTTTAAACGCTTTGCTGGAGGAAAGTAACCAGAAATCAACGGACGAACTGCGGACGAACTGAACTTAACGAACTGCGGACGAACTGCACGCTAACTGCACTAACCAGAAATCAACTTCGAACGAACTGCACGTTGACTGCACACTCGGTTACATGCGGCCCGCGGGAATGCAGCTACTGTTATATAAGCTGAACGTGGACGCGGGCGGCGGGAATATGGACGCGGGAAACCGGAAAACTCAACCCAGAAGCCGATAAACCCAAATTTTTTGGCGGGACTCGCAAAAAAATCGCTGAGTCGGAATAATCGGAAATAATCGGCGCGCACGCGAGTCAAAATCGTGTTGACCACGAGTCAAACTCGGTCAACGCGATTTGACACGGGCAGATTCAAACCTGCTCGTTTGGTGGCCGATCCGATTGGGAATCGCGAGTAATCGGAAAACTCGCCGATTCCTGTTTCACTGGTTTGTACAAGTCGGGATCTCTGTTATGAACAATATCTTTTATTTGCCCCAACATGGTGTCCATCTGCTCATACACCTCGCTAATCACTGGTTTGTCTGTATCTGCAAACCGAATTATGTGATAAATGGGCTTGGTGAAATCCAAAACTTGCCTCACACTTGTCCAAAATTGACCATCAAGAGCGGCCTCCTCCACCATTTCAAAACCTCCCCTATCAGCTGCATTTGTAGCCCTTTCCTTCAATCCCTGCCAATGTTGACTTGATCCCATGCTAGCCATTGACTCTCTTACCTTCAAAAGGCGCTTGAAGGTGAGGTAATAGCTACCAAATCTCGTCTTCGCAATCTTCAACAACTCCAATCTCGAGTGACTGCGGAAAAGGCCATGGGTATTTGCTATGATTTGTAATAAATTTTATCATTTTTTTGCCTTTTTTGTACAAATCACCAATCCATTGGTATTGTTCATTTTTGTTCTTGACAATATAATGCAACAGAAGGTTCAATGTGTGAACCAAACATCCAGACCAAAATATATTGGGGTATTTGTCCTCAATAATTGCTCCCGCTGCCCTACAATTAGCAGCATTATCAGTGATGACTTGGATGACATTGTATGGCCCAATACGGTCAATTGTTTCAAGTAATGCTTCTGCAATGTTGATGGCGGTCTTGAACTTGTCTGAGTAATCATGTGCAGTTAGAAATATTGGACCATTAACAGACACAGCAAGAACACTTATCAATGGCTTGCCTTTTACATTTGTCCATCCATCAGATACGATGGACACCCCATGCTCAGTCCAAGCACTTGTCATTCTATTCAAAGAATGTGATATTTTTGCTTTTTCATTATCAAGGCCAACGGTTCTTTCCTTGTCATACCCAGGGCTCTTGTATCCTTTAGGGGCATCATTTATGGCCGAAACCATTTCGTGCCAATAAGGTGAGCGAAGAACGTTGAATGGTATCCCACATGCATAGAGAAACCTGTAAGCCTTTGAATCCACATCATTCTTACACCCCTCATCAAGGAAATCTGATATGGTTCTACGCCTTAAAGATGATGACCCTGAGCCTCCATATCCATTGCCTTGGGAGGATGCTGAAGGAGTTATTTGTGATTGTGAGCCCTCAAAGAAACCCCTTGATTTTTTTGATTGGTATTGGGCTTCTTCCTCCTCCCTTATGTATTTGGCTCTATCCGTTGTTGACACCGCTGCACAAGTTTTGATTCCTATTTGTTTCTCTCCATCCCATGGCCTTTTCCCGCAGAGGTGTCTTCTAGCGCGGGTGTATGAACCTGTGTAATCAGTGTTGCAATGGGGGCAATGAAATTTAGTGGTTCCACCCCCTCTCCCTGTTTCAGCCCTGTGAACATATTTCCACAATGGGGTTTGGTCTTGTTTAGTCTTTTGAGTGCCCTGTTCACCCTCCTCCAGCTCCTCATCGGGGTTTTCACCCATTTCACTTCCTCCAGCTTCTTCATCCCCCTCTACAGTTTGGCCCCTCCGTTTCCTACCCTCCACCACCATAATAACCATAAAAGGGACCAGGAAGAGGAAAATGCCCATAAATATGGTGAGGTCCATGGTGTTTGATGTTTGTAGGGACAATCTGCAAATTAATTTCATTTATTGGCATTAATTAACTTAATTTATTAATTTAATTGCAATTCATCATTTTAATACTCAATAAACTAAATTAAATTACCTAAATTACTACCTAACTAAATTAAACTAGCTAGATTAGCTAAATTGTTAACTTACTTACCTCTGCAGGCTTGCTCCTTGCTCCTTCCTCCTCGCTCCTCGCTGTTCCTTGCTCCAAACTCAAGCTCTTCAAGCTCTTCCAATTCTTCAAACATTCACAATGAAATGTTTTTTGGCCCAATGGGCCTTTTAAAACAAAAAAAATTTTAATTTTTTTTTTTTATTTTTTTCGGGTCCGCGGAATTTTTTTCCGCCGACCCGCTCCCGGCCGGCTCAAAATCGCTCCCGGGCTTTAAAAATCGCTCCGGGAGCGACGGAGCGGCCGCTCCCTAAGATGCTCCCAAAATCGGCAGGGAGCGCATAATTTCAGGTAGGGAGTGCGCTCCCGAAAATCGCTTCCGTCCGGGAGTGATTTAGGGAGCGCGCTCCCGAGCCGCTCCCGCCCGGAGCGCGCTTCGGGAGCGGGTTCGAAGGGGGGGGGGCGCTCCCCCGCAACTATGATCAAGAAGGCAGCCCAAACTCCAGACAACCCAGAAAAAAACGAATTTGAGACTTGTACTTCGGATTTATCAATGAAACCCTCATAAGATTATTTTCAGATTTAAGATATTCGAAAACCCTTGGACTGTAAAAATAATGCCTCTGCAAAAGCTGGTTTTGAGGTCAGATCTTACCCTCCAGGGTCTAGATCTGGCTTCAAAATCAAACTTCACCTTCGGATTTGCAACTTGTACCTGAAAACACAAACACCCAGAACCCGGATATACAAAAATAAATGAAACCTTAGAAACCCAAGTCAGAAAAAATAAGAAAAAAATTACAGATCTATGCATAGGAACAACAGATCTATCAGGTCTGGTGAGTGTGAGTCCAACTCTGCTCCCAGATCTGATAATCTAAGGCTCTTAAAAACCAAATTTATCAATTTAGCACGGAAAAATTTTGAAATTTTAATTTTAAAATTTTAATTTTAAACATAGGTGCTTCGCCCAAAACCCTTTATGCATTACCAATAAATTTTTTTATGATAAACCTGGGATCCAATTAGGCTGGGCTCTTCAGGAAATACGAATCGGGAGTTGGCTGGTTCAACTGAAAACTTCCCCGAGCCCCTGATGATCTAAAAGTCAAGAATTTCCTGCACAACTCAATTCAACCATCAACATAAAGCGAGAAAATGATAATACAATTCAGATTTAATAGAGATACCTGCTATTATATTCAAAACTTAAATTACCATTCAAACCCTAGTGACTAAGCAAGATACCTGTATTCAAATCACTCTTCAGAAAGCTATCATCAATGGCTAAAAGGAAATCTATGCATGAAAATGACACATTTCATAGTATTTCCATGAAGAGTAACACCAGCAGAAATTAACCCCAAAGTCTTTCTTTATTGCTCATAAAAAGATAACAAGAGAGCTTTCACTTAGCACACTAACAAATTGACCTCCTATTTAAAGATAAATCTTTCAACAATTAGTTCGAGTGATCCTTGTCAAAGCAATCTTGACCATCGATGAGAATTAAAATTTCTTTTAATCTCTTCCGTCGAAATATTAAATTATTGAGGAAATTCGTATTTTTCAATTAAATACATTTTAATTAACTCAAAAATAAAAATTTTGAGTTAATTTCCTCAAAAATTTGATTTTGACTTAAACTCTAGGGACCAAAGGCTTAAAATTTAGCAAAATAATTAATTTACGTTAGTCCTGGGATCTTTTTAAAATTTGAATTTTAAGGACCCATGAATTTTGCATTTGGAAAATTTAAATTTACCTAGGACCTATAATTAATTAAATTTCCGGCTTAGGATTTTAATTAATTTTTGGCCAGAAAATTTAATTAATTAACCTATGAGGGGATAAATCATTTTTCTAACCCTCAAGACACTTTACATCATTATTTTCATATCTTTTACATCACAAGGGGGAAAACCCATATAAAATAGACCCTCACAGACTACCCATTTCTACGACACAAATATAGTCCAATAGACTAAGTAATTTGTAATAAAATAACCTAACCAAATAGTTAGGATTATTCCCAAATCATTTTTACATAGACTCGATCTATAACAATAGGACTCGCCTAAGATCCTGGTGATAAAATTCATTCCGGCTTTGGGGTAAGGTTGAAGGGAAACTCTGTTGACCATCCAAGAATGGATCGGTGAGACAAAAAACCTTTCGGTATGTAGATCGTTACCAGAAAAATAGGTTTACCTAGGCAATTACATACATGACACAGATCTGTCGAGATTATTTACATCATATACATGCAGAATGGGTTTACATTATAACATGATAATCAGACTGATGATGATAGCTGGACGACATGGACACATCGATCAGGCACTATCCCTTTTGCGAAAAAAGAGGGTGTACTGCTATGGGTTGTTGACACGTAGTGGTCAACATAAAGTAGCAATGGTATTCTCATAGTCAACTTTCTCTCTTTGGAAGAATTGTCTTGCTATGAACTGAACCTTAGACTTCTCTTTGTTGCCATTTGTTGCATGTTTCACCTTGTACAACCACCTATAATCAACCATTGATTTTCCCATTGGTTTCAGCACAATGTCCCAAACTTCATTCTTCCACCATGAGATCCTTCCATACTTACTCACCTTTTGCCTCTTCAAAATTGGAAGACTTTGCATCAATGATGAAAGATGTCAGTGCAACTCAATTTAGAAATTTTTTTGGGTGGTTGACTCACTTGAAAGGATGTCTTTGGAGATCCAACTTGCCCTTGTTCATCTTGCAATGTCTGGGCAAGTCACGTGGGCTTCCTAGCTAAATTGGAATTGATTCTACCCTTGGAACCTTGTTGATTTGATTTAGAAAGTTCTGAATTCTCTTGATTAGTGTTTGGTTCAGTAAGTGTTTCTCCCTCAACCTCTATTGGAGGTTCTTGAGACCTGAGAACCATTGATACTCATTGAACCTAATGTTCGACTCACTTATATCTTATGTTGTGACAAAATATAGAATATGTCCGCCTTGGAGGGCTCATTGTATCCAACAACAACATTCTTCAAACTAGAGGGTTTCAATTTAATTATTTTCACCTTCGGAATATGTGGTAATTTTTCACATGTTCTATGTTGCAATAAGTACTTAAAAAAACTTCATTCACCCCAGTAACAGTTAAGAAATTATAGATAGAATAGTAAACAATAATGCATAATAGAAGATAGCCAACACAATGAGACACAAAGATTTTGGTCAAAGACTAGGGCAAAACCCCACAAGGGGGAAAACCCAGAATCAATTCTTCTTCTTCTTAGATATTCATTCAATGTTCAGGTTGAGATACATAGTCCAATTTGTACATCCATAAACTAGTCAATGTCAAACCTTTGACTACCAAGTCAACCAAGTCAAAACCAATCAAATGAGAGAGAGAGAGAGACAAATATGTTCAACGATCACAGTCTGCAATAGACGACTAAATTTTAGCCTGTGGAAGCTCAATCAACCACAGTAAAGCAGTCCCTGCAACTCTCGGTCAAAGTCAACAGTAAACCTTGCGGTCAATGCCTAGAAAACAATGCGAAATTCAGTCAATGCAGAGAGTCAAAGTGTTAATTTTAGACAACAATGGTATGTTCTATGCTTTAGAGCAATTTTACTTCAATTTCTTTATCAGCCCAATATCAATATCCAGATTAGCAATCACATCAACATGATAGTAAAATGCAGATAGAACATAAACATAAACAATAGAAGACAAGCCAAGACAAGAGGACACAAGATGTGGCACCAGCCAGGGACAAACCCCAATGTGGAGAAGCCCTTAATCAATTCTTTTTATAGTCTTCAATAGTTCAACAGAGAGAGATAGTACAATTTACAAATTCTAACAATTTATAACAGCAGTAAAAGAGCCCTAACCAGAAAAGTCAACGCTGGTCAACAGGGCAGATTTGACCCTCTACAATTCGGTCAACATTAGTCAGCTTCGGCCTCCAAACAGGGAAATGAAACAACCTTCAAAATAGTCTGAATTCAACTCAGTCAAAGTTTGGTCAAACAGTGAACCTACGGTTAGCCCTAACCACAGTCAACCTTGGTCAAATAGTCAACGAATTGCTTCGATTTTTGTGCCTAGAAATGCGGCCTGCCCAAAAAGAAATTCCTCACTCAAAACCACAGTCAAAGATGGTCAATGTAGCCCAAAACAACCTTCTGCAAATTCAGTCAAACCTGGTCAATGCTGAAACATGAAATTTGTCTTCCTTTCCTTCGCACTTGTGGAGAGAGAGACTGCCCATAAATCTGTACCCAATCAATGAGGAGAGAGAGAGATGTGTGAAGATGAGTGTGTCCAAATGAGGCTAAGTCACCTTCTATTTATATGCAATGTTGAGGATGAATAGACGTGACTGTTTGGCTTCTGAGCTTGCATAAGTTTGCTGGTCAACCTTGACAATTTGTCCATAATCAAAATAAATTCATAACTTCATTTGTACATGTCAGAATCGGATGGTCTCTAGATCAATCCTACACCTCTCGGAGAGAGGAATCCAAGAAAAATATCAGCTGTCATAAATAAGATGACCCATGTGGAGTTTGACCCTAGTTGCCAATTTTAACACAGATTCAGTCAATGCAGAGAAAATTTGGCCTTCCTTCCTCAATCAGAGCACGGTCAAAACAACAACATAAAGTCTTGGTCAAAGGAGAGTGAGTTGACATGCAGTCAATCGTAGTCAACATGCCCAAAACTAAGATAAAGATGCAGTCAAACAGAGTCAAAGATTCCTTGACTATTTGGCCTTCATCCATAGTCAAAGAGCTCAGTGAAACAGATCCAAATAGCCCAAGTCAACGCAGGTCAAAAGAGAGAGAAAGATGCTGGTCAATGCAGAACATAAAATGACTCCTTGCTCGTTCACCCGTGTGAAGTGCTGAAGAATGTGTAACTCGGTTCGACCTTCATAAGTATGAAATGTATTTTTGTAAATAACAAAATGTAAAAAAATTATTATTGGAGCATGGGTTTCATGCTCAAGTTCTTTTATTTTATAGGTCAAGCACCCATTGAGTGCTTCTAGGTTAAAGAGTCATTGTCATATATTGAAGACCCTATGGGCACATTGTATCTTGTAAAAAGATTTTTTTTTTGTCTTTAAAGTGTCGAAATATCTCCAAGATCAAGTCGGCTTAAGGAGTTGTCAAGTCGACCTACATGAAGAGCCACGTCTACCCCTTGGGAGAGCCTATATATAGAGAGGAACTCATCCTCCATTAGAAACATTCACTCATCTAATTCTATGTGAAGAAGAGGAAGGGAAGAAGTCGAAGAAGAGGATACAAAGAAGAGGAAATCAAAGAAGTCAAAGTGCTTGGGTTAGATCTCTCTCTCTTGAGAAGTCGATGTTAGGGTTTTTGTGCTGGGACTATCTTTTGGTTTGATCTTGGAAGAAGAAGAGAAAGGAAGGCATGCGAAGGTCTCTTAGAGTGTCTCATTTGCCCTAAGACTGAAGGAAAGGCAAGCAAAGGGAGGAAAAGGCTATTCAATGGAGATCGATGTCTCCAAGAGAAGCAGCAACAATTGTCGTGAGCTAGAATTTTGGATCTACAGTGGGAGGTCGAAGTCACTACAACAGAAGGCCGAGTTGATCTTGATCTTGGAGAGTATTTGTCTGAGTCACAAGGTCATGTTATTCTTCAATTGAAGAATCTTTAAGAAGAGAAGAGATTTACGGATTTTCCCCTCAAGAGGAGGGGTTTTGGCCTAGGCTTGCAGCCTATATATTGTGTCACTGTTCTTATTGTTTTGGTAGCTGTTTGATGTATCACACACTGTAATAATAAGGAACAAAGCTAATAAGTAAAAAGGTAACACAAACAATTATCAAGTTAAGAGAATTAACCTACTAACTGCCCTATTGAATTCTCAACATGGTGTCAGAGCTAAGGTCATCTAAGGGCATCATGAAGATCTCCTCTACAGTGAAGAAGTTCATCAAGAAGATTGCAAGCCATCTCAAGAAAGGCATCAAGGAAGTATGGAATTTCTTATTCTCTACAAAGAAGGTATCAATCAAAGAAAGGAATGAAGGTCTCTTCTCGGTTTTCTCTGGTACATTTCAAGATGAAGATGTTTGGGTAATTGATAGTGGTGCATCAAGACACATGAGTGGCCACTTCAACCGATTGAAGACCTTATCAAAAGGGAAATCCACTTATTTAGTTGAACTGTGAAAGGCATTGGATCAACCTCCATAAAGCTGGAATATGGAAGCAACATACACCTCAACAACATTCTATTTGTTCCAGGTTTGCATAAGAATTTACTTTCTATTTCAAGTCTTGAAGATAAGGGTGATAGGATAACCTTCATTTATGGAAAGGTTGTTGTTTGGGAAAAAGACTCAAATATAATTGAAGCCAAGGTCATTGGCATTTGAGAAGGAAGACTCTATATATTAATATCTCTTGTGGCCCAATTCCTAATTCACATTGAAATTAGCCCATGTGAACTTTGGCATCGAAGGTTTGGTCATCTACATTTCAAAATCCTTCCAACTCTAAGCTCCATAGTAGATGGAATTCCTAATTTGAAGGAAGATCATGAAGGTGTCTGCAAGGGATGTGCATTGGGTAAGAATACCAAGAGACCATTTGGAAGCAGTGCTTCACGGTCAATAGAAATCTTGGATCTCATTCATTCTGATGTATGTGGCCCAATGACTCCTAAATCTCTTGGAGGACATCTATATTATGTCACATTTATAGATGACCATTCAAGAAAGACTCGGGTTTACTTAATGAAGACCAAAGTCGAAGTATTTACAAAATTTCAAGAATTCAAAGCTGAAGTGGAGAACCTTACAGAAAGGAGAATCAAGATACTTAGATGTGATAATGGAGGAGAATATACCTCCAAAGAGATTATAGCATTCTGTAAGGAATCTGGGATTAAGAGGGAGCTGATAGTCCCATATAATCCTGAACAAAATGGAGTTGCAAAAAGAAAGAGTAGATCCATTGAAGAAAGTGTAAAGGCAATGTTAAACGATCAGGATCTACCTAAATTTCTGTGGGGGGAAGCCACAAAGACAACGGTGTACATTTAAAATCGAAGTCCCCATAGATCTCTAGATAACAAAACCCCGGAGGAAGTGTTCACTGGAAAGAAGCCATCTGTAGATCATCTCCAGATCTTCGGGTGTCATGTATATATCCATATTCCAAAGGACAAAAGAAAGAAGCTGGACCCTTCTGGTATAAAGGGTATATTTGTAGGGTATAACAACTCATCAAAGGCTTATAGGATCTACATGAAAGATGGGCATCACACAAAAGTCAGCCGATGTCATATTTGATGAGAGCATTGCATTCAAGAAATCAAAGAAACTTTCCATAGACTTTGATGACGAAGAACTTTCAATATTTGAGGAAGAAGCTGACCAAGGGAAAGAAGAATCACACCATGAAGAAGAAGGTCCCAGTGAACCTATTCAATTTGTGGTCATTCCTGAAACAAGGAAAAGACCTAATTGATTGAGATCTACGCTAGATGCAGAAGGTCATGGAGCAACGACAGGCTCATTCAGAGAAAGCAAGAAACCAAGAAGATATTCTGGGTATATTGCATACATGACAAGGCTAATAGAAGCGTAACCATCCTCCTTTGAAGACGCTATAAATCATCAAGAATGGAAGGATGCTATGAATGAAGAATATCAATCTATAATGAAGAATGGAGTTTGGGAGATTGTACCTAGGCCCGAAGACAAATCTGTGGTTACTTCCAAATGGATCTATAAGATCAAACATGCAGCTGATGGAAGTATAGACAAGTATAAATCAATATTTGTGGCTAGAGCTTTCTCTCAACTTGAAGGCATCGACTATGAAGAGACATTTGCTCCAACAACAAGATATACAACAATTCGATCATTAGTCTCTCTGGCAGCATCAATGGGATGGAACATTTACCAAATGCATGTCAAAATAACATTTCTGAATGACACAATAGATGAAGAAGTCTACATAGAGAAACCCTTGGGATTCGAAGTTAAAGACAAAAATTTCAAATTGAAGAAAGCATTATATGGCCCCAAACAAACACCTAGGGCATGGTATGCTAGAATGGATGCATACCTACAAAGAACAGGCTCACAAAAAGTTCTGCTGATTTGAACCTCTATATCAAGGTTGTAGATGGAGAACCTGTAATTATCCTTCTATATGTAGATGATCTTCTCTTGACAGGTGTAGAAGGTTGAATTGAAGAATGTAGGAAGCTACTGGCAACATAATTTGACATGAAAGATCTCGGGTTGATGCATTATTACTTGGGACTAGAAGTTTGGCAAGGACCTAATGAAGTTTACTTGGGTCAAGGAAAGTACGTGATCAAGATACTGAAAAGATTTGACATGATGGACTGCAAACCTATGACTACTCTGATGATCACTAACTTAAAGAGACTAAGAAGTTTCGAATCTTGCCCTGTGGATCCTTTCAAGTATAGGCAACTCATTGGCTCACTGATGTAATTGGTGACACTCGACTAGACATATGCTTTGCAGTAAATGTTATCAATCCATTCCAAGTGGCGCTGATGCATGATCATTGGGTGGTAGTAAAACATATTATGAGATATCTGCAAGGAACCATCCACTACTGTCTGAAGTATGATTGAAGAAATGATGTCCAACTGATTGGATATACAGATTCCGACTGGGGAGGCAGTGAGCAAGATGGAGGGAGAACTACAGGAGGATGTTTCAGTTTAGGATCCTCCATGGTCTCATGGATGAGCAGAAAGTAAGACACAGTTGCTTTGAGTAGTGCTGAAGCTGAATACATTGCAGCCTGTGAAGTAAGCAGAGAAGTAATATGGTTGAGAAAGCTGCTATCTGACTTGTTTGAAGGACCGATAGAACCCTACAGTGATACTTTGTGATAACACTAGTTGTATACGTTTGTCTGAGGATCTATTGTTTCATGGAAAGATAAAGCATATAAACAAGAAGTATCACTATGGTGTGTTGCAGCTACAATGTATCTCCATTGATGAGCAAATAGCTGACATATTGCTAAAATCACTTCCGAACAAAAAGCTTGTATACTTAAGAGACAAGCTTGGTTTGGTTGATATATCTTCCCTAATTGAGAGGGAGAGATAGACACTACATTCTTGTCTTCACTTGGTAAGAAAGAATGGAGGATTGGGTAACCATCTGACATTCGATACTCTTGGAGAGTGTGGTAGGGTATTCAGGACAAGAGTAGTCATGGATCGATATTCTTTGAGGATTAGCTACCCAATAGAAGAATAGTCCAATGGAAGGTCATACTCTGTGAACACCCAGGTGGAGTGTGTACCTTGAGAGATGTCTATGGATCATTGATCTTGCTAGCATTGTGATCTGATCATGTGGATAGAGCTGTTAGTCAAGGCCTTGCTATGTAACAATGTTGATGAATATGATGCTAAACATATCGGTTACCAATCTGACTCTTTTATGAGATCTCTTCAGATTGAGAATGACCATGTACCTCTTATGAATACCTCCCTAGTTAAGAGGGAGTGTTGAAGAATGTGTAACTAGGTTCGGTCTTCATAAGTATGAAATCTATTTTTGTAAATAATAAAATGAAAATAAACTATTATTGGAGCATGGGTTTGATGCTAAAGTTATTTTATTCTATAGGTCAAGCACCCATTGAGTGCTTCTAGGTTAAAGAATCATTGTCATATATTGAAGACCCTATGGGCACATTATATCTTGTAAAGAAAAATTATTTTGTCTTTAAAGTGTCGAAATACCTCCAAGATCAAGTCGGCCTACATGAAGAGCCACGTCTACCCCTTGGAAGAGCCTATATATAGAGAGGTACTCATCCTCCATTAGAAACATTCACTCATCTAATTCTATGCGAAGAAGAGGAAGAGAAGAAGTTGAAGAAGAGGATACAAAGAAGAGGAAATCGAAGAAGTCGAAGTGCTTGAGTTAGATCTCTCTTGGGACTATCTTTTGGTTTGATCTTGGAAGAGGAAGAAAAAGGAGGGCAAGCGAAGGTCTCTTAGTGTGTCTCATTAGCCCTAAGACTCAAGGAAAGGCAAGCGAAGGGAGGAAAAGGCTATTCAAGGGAGATTGAAGTCTCCAAGAGAAGCAACAACAATTGCAGTAGTTGCTGTGAGCCAGAATTTCAGATCTACAGTGGGAGGTCAAAGTCACTATAACAAAAGGCTGAGTTGATCTTGATCTTGGAGGGTATTTGTCTGAGTCACTAGGTCATTGTATTTGTCAATTGAAGAATCTATAAGAAGAGAAAAGATTTACGGGTTTTCCCCTCAAGAGGAGGGGTTTTGGCCCTGACTTGTAGCATATATACTGTGTCATTGTTCTTATTTTTTCGGTAGCTGTTTGATGTATCGCACACTGTAATAATAAGGAACAAAGCTAATAAGTAAAAAGGTAACACAAACAATTATCAAGTTAAGAGAATTAACCTACTAATTGGCTTATTGAATTCTCAACATGAAGTGTCTCAGTGATTTCAGATCGATGTGATAGATGAGAAATGTGTCCAAATAAGCTCCAATGTTGCTCTATTTATATGTCTTAGGAGGTGCCATATCCACTTGTGGGGCTGACTTGTCTTTCTTGAGGCCGACTTGTTCAAACTTGGAAATTTGAATTTTCTCCATCATTTGCAAATGAATGTTTCGACTGAAGCTGTCAATTGTCAACACCCCCTCTCAACTATGGAGGAATTTCTAGTTGCATCATAAGTCTCAACTTGGATGTACATGTCTCAACATAAGAGAAGCTCATATCATCTCATCTCATCTCATCTCAATTGAACAATAATGACTCGATCCATAGAAGAAGAAGAATGATCCACACTGACAATAAGGGAAGATCGATTTACCACAACCAAGTCCATGGCAGTTATAAGTGACCTTGGTAAAGATCACACCCTATGTCCACTGGCTGATCCTCACCCAACTTGATCCTCAACGATCAAGTGGTAGAACACCCGAATCCAACACTCAGGGGAGATCAATTTACCACAACCAATTCCATGGCAGTTGCGTTTGACTTTGGTAAAGATCACACACACCTAAGTCTACTCTCCCATTGGCCAGATGGGTGGCAATCCCAACAAGCTTAACCATCTCAATATGGCCCTTGGTCAATAGAGACACGAAGGTGACTTGTAGGTAGGATGCATACTAGGGTATGTACTTAGCCAGGTCCATGGCTTCAAGGAGTACCCTCACACCCAAGAGCCTCGTTGCTCATCCCCCCACCAAGTCCATGGCTAGTCAAAAGACTGGGGGAAGAGCATATGCTTAGTGTTCTCAATCAACAGTGTTCCTTCCCATGGAGGGATACATTCTCTTGCACTCCAAGCTACTTTCTAAAGAATTAGACCTTTGCTCTCGACAAAGGTTTGGTGAGAATGTTTACAACTTGTTCATCTGTCAAGATGTGTTGGAGCCTCACTGCTCCCCTCTGTACCATATCTTTGATATACTGGTACTTAATCTTGACATGGAATACTGGATTCTTTGAAAGTATGATCTTGCTTTGGTTGTCATAGCATATCACGATTGAATTTCAGACATGATCAATTAACTCTGCAAAGAGCTTCCACAACCACATTCCCTCACAGCTAGCCATGCTAGCTACAATATACTTTGCCTTGACTGTGCTGAGAGCGACCGATTTTTGTTTCCTCCTCATCCAGGAAATCATGGTAGATCTCAAGCTAAAAAACACCCTGATGTGCTCTTCCTGTCAGTGACACTCCCAGCCCAATCTGCATCTCTTATCCATGCAGTCTCAAATCATCACCGGAGGTATATCTCAGTCCATAATTGATCGTCCCATGTAGATATGTAAACACATGTTTTGTAGCCACCCAGTGAGCATGCAAAGGTTCCACCATGAACTAGCCGAAGGTGTTAATAACAAAACATATATCTGGTCTAGTGTTGACCAGAAACATCAGACACATAATCAACTATTGATACATGGAAGGATCTGCTAGTTCTTGTCCCGCAACTTCACCACATAACTTCTTGAAGTTTGCCTCCATCGGTGTGGCCATGGATTTGCAATCCACCATCCCAAATCTCTCCAGGAGTTTTACAACATATTTTCCTTGGTTGAGGAAATTCTCTCCAGGTTTCTGCCGCACCTCTATGCCCAAGAAATAGTTCATCGATCCAAGATCTTTCATCTCAAATTCGGAGGCAAGCTCCCTCTTACATTGGATGATCAGAGGCTCTGCTCTTGTCATGAACAAATCATCAACATATAAAGCCAAAATCAAAGGGATACCTTGGAAAACCTTGAAGTAGAGTTTGGGGTTGACATTGCTTTTGGTGAATCCCAACTCCATCAAATATCAATCGATTTGAGCATACCAAGCCTTGGGGTCTTGCTTTAGTCCATAGAGGGCTTTCTTCAATTTGCAAACATGAGTTTCCCTGTCGTGTTCCTGAAAGCCCCGTGGTTGCTCCAGGTACACTTCGTCCTTGCGTATGCCATGAAGAAAGGCCGTCTTCACATCCATTTGACGAAGACTCCAATCCTGATGAGCAACAAGAGAAATAATAGATCGGATGGTAGTGTATCAGGTAACATGTGCAAATATCTCATCATAATCTATCCTCTAGCCACAATTTTCACTTTGAACTTCTCAATACTACCATTAGCTGCATGTTTGATTTTCTATATCCACTTGGAAGTCACAATAGACTTCCCCATACATCATTTTTTATGATAAACTGATATTCTTTGGCCATGGAATATTTCCAAACTTGTTCCTTCACTGTTTCTTTATAGCTGCAAGGTTTAGATCGTATGATGTTGCTCATCAATGCATCATATCCTTGATATCTACGAGGCCACTTTCTTTCTCCAAAGGTGCCTCTAGGGGCTGAATGTTTCTTTGCATCTTGTAAAGTATCATGAAGCCATAAAGGTCTCTTCCTAGAGTTAGGATCACAAGGAGGAGGATCTAAAGGATCCAAAGGTGCCATAGGCTCATCTGGAAGGTCAGGCTCAGGCATCGATGGTTTTGCATCAACATCCATAGTATCATCTCTTCTCTCAGTGCTGGTAGGGACAGGAAAGTCCCTTGCTTTTCCAAGGGTAGCTTTTCATCAAAGGTCACATCCCGACTGATCTCAATGTTCCTTTGTCCTGAGACATATTCCTGTAAGCTTTAGAATTTTCAAAATAACCAACAAACATACCTTTCTTTCCTGAAGCTTCTAGCTTTGACCTCTTCTCTTTTGGTACATGAATGTAGACAGAGAAGCCAAATATTCTTAAGCGTCCAACTTCCAGTTTCACACTTGTAAAAACTTCTTCAGGAGTCTTGTTTCCCAAGACTTCATGGGGGCTTCTATTTTGAACTTACACTGCGGTATTTGCTGCTTCTCCCCATAGAAACAAGGGAAGCTTTTGATCACAAATCATGGATTTGGTTGTTTCCAGGATGGTCCCGTTCTTCCTCTGAATAACTCCTTTTTGTTGAGGGTTGTGTGGAACAATCACCTCCCTCTTAATCCTGATATCTCTGCAAAAGTCTTTGAAATCATTTGAAGTGTATTCTCCTGCAGTATCTGTCCTCAAAATTTTTCTTTCCAGTTTGATTTTCCATTAGAGCTTTGAATTCCATGGAAATGTTGAAAGCCTGATCCTTGGTCTTCAAAAATAAGATCCAAGTCTTACGAGAGAAGTCATTAACAAAGATCACATAGTATATATATCCTCCAAGAGATGTCAATGGCATAGGCCCACAAAGGCTCGACACATACAACTTATCTTGTAGATGAATGGTTTGACTGGAATCCAAATGAAAAGACATAGAGCCACACCCTTTGATAGGATGAGTAGAATTATCCCCAAGTATAATTTTCAAATTAGACTCCGTCTCAACCAAATTTGAGAGGATTTCACAATACCCAGTAAAGTGTCTAGATGCCCCACTATCCACCAACTAACTATCAATGCTATCTGAAGATGAGTTAGAAAGAGCAACAACAAGATAATATTTAGATTGAGTAACATTATCAGCATACCTTGTGTTCTTGGACCTCTTTTGAGGGTGTTGAGTCTCTTCAACACTTGCATGGGCATCAGAAGTTAGGACATCTTCCTCTCCTTCTATTGTTGAAGTTGTTGTTTTCATTGTTGTTGGAGTTGGGCCTCTAAGCACTTCTTCTTTCCGAACAATCTCGGGCTATGTGGCCAAATTTGTCACATCTATAGCATTGGACAAGTCCCTTCTATTATTGTTGAATGTTGGAGCTGGCTTCTTTAACTTCTCTTTGGAAGGTCTTCCTTTCCCTTTTCCTTTCTTGACATTCACTGCAAATGTTGTAGGTTCCCCATCTTCTTGTCTCTGAATTCTTCCTCTTGAAAAGAGCATGCATTCTTCTTGAGTGCAAGAACCCAAGAGTTCATCAAATGAAGGGAGCTCCTTTCTACTAATGATTTAATGAATATCTCCCAATACATGGAGAGTCCACCAAGAGTCATATGCACAAGCTCTCTATCAGGAATGATTTCTCCAATGGAAAGAAGCTGATCTCTTATCTGAGAGATTTTGATGAAGTAGCCTGTTATAGATTCTGACTTGGACATCTTCATGTCACGGAGTTGACTCTTGAATTTGTCATACATCTCCTTTGATTTCTTCAGCTTGGACACATAAGTGATGAGATGATCTCTGAGAGAACCAATGATGATCTTCTTGGCCTTGATCTCACCCTTCTTGTACTTGGATTTGACATTAGCATTGGCATTCTCTGGGGGTTCAACTACCTTTCCCTCCACATACTCCATCACATCGTTCTCTTTAAGAGTAAGATCCAATCTAGCCCTCCATGCTGCAAAGTTGGAGGTATCATTCAACTTCTCTTCAATCTTGAAGTAAGAGGAAGTCATCTTGTCCAAGAGAGTGGATCACCAATCAACAAGAGAAGTGTCTCAAAGGGGGTGTTCTCTGGTCTCCAATGGCTAATCTTCACCTTAGCTCTGATACCATGTTAATTTTTCACATGCTCTATGCTCTTATAATTACTTAAAACAACTTCATTAACCCCAGTAGCAGTTAAGCAATTATAGAGATTCTGGTCAAAGACTAGGGCAAAACCCCACAAGGGGGGGAACCCAAAATCAATTCTTCTTCTTCTTAGATATTCATTCAATGTTCAACTTGAGATACATAGTCCAACTTGTACATCCATAAACTAGTCAAGTCAAACCTTTGACTACCAAGTCAACCAAGTCAAAAAAACCAATCAAATGAGAGTCAAATCTGGTCAACGATCACAGTTTGCAACAGAGGGCAAAATTTTGGCCTGTGGAAGCTCAGTCAACCATAGTCAAATAGTCCTTTCAACTCTCGGTCAAGGTCAATAGTCAATCTTGGGGTCAATGCCCAGAAAACAATGCGAAATTCAGTCAATGTAGAGTGTCACAGATTCGGTCAATGCAAAGAATATTCAACCTTCCTTCCTCAGTTAGAGCATGGTCAAAATAGCAGCAGAAAGTCTCAGTCAAAGGAGAGTGAGTTGACCTGTGGTAAACCTCAGTCAACATGCCCATAATAGAGATAAAGATGCGGTCAAACAGAGTCAAAGATTTCTGGAATATTTGACCTCAATCCACAGTCAAAGAGCTCGATCAAATAGATCCAAACAACCCAAGTCAATGCAGGTCAAAAGAGAGAGAAAGGTGCTGGTCAATGCAGAACAAAAAATGACTCCTTGCTCGTTTTCACATGTAAAGTGTCTCTGTGATTACATCTTGATGTGATGGATGAGAAGTGTGTCCAAATGAGCTCAAATGATGCTCTATTTATATGTGTCTTGGGAGGTGCCATTTCCACTTGTGGGGCCGACTTGTCTTTCTTGAGGCTAACTTGGTCAAACTTGGAAATTTGAATTTTCTCCATCAAAGTTCCGATCAAAGCTGTGAATTTTTAACAATATGAATATATATAGGACAATTGAAAACATGAAAGTGTGATACCTCATGTTTCTCACTAGTGAAAGCTTCCTTTGGTGTTTTGCCTTCAATATGTGTTGAGGATACTTATTCAAGAAGCAGACAATTTCTCTGCATGCTTCTGCCCAAAGGAACATAGGTAGAACTAGGTCATGAACCATATGTTAGAAAATTATATATTATAGAGCAATGGAACGCATAAAATATTGCAGAAATATAAACACAGAAAATGCATAAAACAAGAGAGACACATATATACGTGGTTCACCTAGTTTGGGCTACGTCCACGGAGAAACAACCAGTCCTTCTTTATATGTTATCCAACAAACTGAAGAGATATAACCTACAGCAGATCCGCTGTAACTCTTCGCTCTCAATCTCCTCTCTCTTCCTCACCCAGAATATAGATCTTCAGATACACATAGACGCAATACAATTCCCTCATATATAGTGAGGGGTTGCCTTCTTGGGCAAAAAACCCTAAATTAAACATAACTTCTACCGTTAGATCATCCGCCTAATGAACGGCCTAGATTGACTAGAAATTACTATACTTTTACAAGGCAATTTTACATCTATTCTAAGCTTTGGGGCGCTACCCCCAATCCCCCTCGGGGGGTGGGGGGGTGGGGTGCTCCCAAAGGTCGCAGGTGGGGATCCGAAAGGTCGCAGCCGCCCCCCCCTGTAGCAAATATTTTATGGGCGGCATTTCGAACTGGGGTCCAATGCGGCGATACCTTTGAATATAGAAGATAATCAGGCTCCACACGCAACACAATAGCCTTGGTTGTCTCAACAACGGACTTATTCTTTATTTCAACAACCCCATTCTGTGGGTTATCA
Source organism: Pinus taeda (assembly GCA_000404065.3). Taxonomy (NCBI): domain Eukaryota; kingdom Viridiplantae; phylum Streptophyta; class Pinopsida; order Pinales; family Pinaceae; genus Pinus; species Pinus taeda. The sequence continues at coordinate 84,449 of APFE030544917.1, read as the reverse complement.
GGCATTGTCAACTCCCCATTGATTGCACTTCTCTGCAAAGGGTTCAAGCCCTTTGGAGGTATACTCTCCTCTGTTATCATATTTTAGTACCTTCATCTTGCTACTTGTTTAGTCTTCCTTGAAAGCTTTGAACCCTTGGTCTTCATAAAATAAATATAGATTTTCGTAGAAGAATCATCAATGAAAGAAATGTAATAGATATTTCCTGTCAACAAAGTTGATGACATGGCTCCACACACATCTGAATGACCAAAATCTAGATCATGAATTCCAATGACCAGATCAAGAATCCCTCTCGATTTTTGCTCACTGCTTGAGAAGGCAATGTTGTTGTCAAGTGCAAATCCCTTGAACACTTCAAGAAAATTTAAAGGGCGAAATTTTACCATTTGGCTAAGTTTGTATTCTTTTTCCAAAAATTATTCACCAATTTCTACTTTTTTTTTTCAAAAAAGATTTTGGCCCAAATTCTATAGGATATATTATTTTACTTAAAAAATCACCAATTTTCTAGAAATTATATAAAGTCCTTAGAAATTTTAAAATTTTAAGAATTAGTAAGATTTGTCAAGGCTCTACATGTATAAGTATGGATTTTCAGAATTTTCCCTGTCACACTACTATCCTTGCACCATGAAATCAAGCAGTGCCACCACCAGGACCTTCAAGAGAGGCAAAGCTACATATTGCAAGAGTCCTAATCATTTGTGCCAAAGCTCACACATATTGTCATTGCTATGCACTGAAGCTCCATGTTTCATAGGATCTTCTAATAACCTATAAAGGTCACCTTTATGAACTCAGGCCAAAACTTGACAGGAATCATGGTTGCATTTTCTGCTAATCATTTGCTGATCAGCAAACTCAGACATACTCTTTAGATTTGTTAGACAAGAAAACTATAGAGGAGATTTTTGGTTAAACCAGGAACATGCAATACCTCATGTAGCTGAAGAATTCTTTTGCTGGCATGTAGAATGAGATAGATCATAGAACCCATCCTAATCATTAAGTACTTGGCATTGTTACCTTTATAAATCTGCACCTGCAAGATATTCAAGTCCAAGCAAGAATACAGACCTAGGACAACTTCATAGAAACCCTATCCAATATTATATCAATGGGATTTCCCTTCAGTTTAGGTCAGCTCTTCTTTGGCACAAAGGGTGTTGAAATATGTAACAAGGTTTGGTCTTCATAATAATATAATAATAATAATTTTATTAATGTCCAACAAATGACCATAGTAGATCAACGGGACTGTCGGTTACAATGATTACATGATGCAAGTCAGTGGACCAAACGGTCCCCTTTAACATTTCTTTAAAAGCAGGAAATACATCTAAAATGTAAATGAAGTAGCAAGGAGCTCTCGGCTTCGAAGCAGAGCGCTGCGATGAGGCAGCGATGAAAGAGAAGAAGAAGAGGAAGAAGAGAGGGGGGGCGGGATCCCCTGACTATTCCCTACTCCTAACATCCGAGGTCGAGAGAAGAAAACTGAGGGAAGTTTGTCAAAGTCTGTTGTCTTGTAGATACGCTGGGCTGTCGATGATGCCGCCTGGAAGTTCTACGATGCCTCCCTGGGGTGGAACTAATCTTGGGGCACTGCTGCAGTCTGGTGGGTCGGCCCCTTCGGGACCGCACTGATCTGTTTTCGGTATTAGTGGGATGGTCCATGTTTCTTTTGGTGCCTCGTGTTGAGGGTAGCGCCCTAAAGAAGTCTGTGATCTTTTGCGTAGTGTCTGGTTTGGTAGAAGGCTGGAGAAAACGGGCCCGAAATCTGAAAGCCTCCTGGAGGTAAAGTGCTAGGCATCTCGGATCAACATATCCTGAGGAAGCTGGACAAGGTCCGAGAAGACCTGAAGAGACAATGGAAATGACCTCGGACCTCGTAGTATGCAGCGCATCCGAAGATAAAATGTGTTTCTGTTTCTATCTCCTGTAAATGACAGAGCTGGCAGTTCCTGTCTGCCCTATTGATGTGGTGATCTGTTTCCACCCGGAGTCTGTGAGAACCGACTCTGAACTTATGTAATCATGATTTTATATATTTGATGAAAAGTGAAAAAGAAATTTATTATTCTTGATGCATGGGTTTCATGCTCAAAATTATTTTTTATAGGTCAAGCAACCATTGAGTGCTTCTAGGGCTTATCATTAAGTCAACAAGTCAATCGAGTCATTGACATGTATGGAAGACCCTTTTGGGCATGTCGTATATTGCAAAGAAAAATTATGTAAAGTCAAAGTGTCAAATAGACCCTCCAAGATCTTGTCAATAAGCAAAGATCAATTCAGCCTTCATAAGAGGACAAGTTGGCCTCCAAGCAGCTATTCGACCTAGAAGAGAAGCCTATATATTAGAGATTTCGACTTCACTTGAAGGGAACTCACTCATCACGCAAGAGATTCGATCAAGCAAGAGAAAGAGACCAAAAAGGAGTGAAGAAGAGGAGAACTAGAAGAGGAAGAAGAAAGCGAAGTTTTGGGACTGGTTTTGGGCTATTTTCCTTCATACGTGCGAGAAAACTACGACACCTATTGCAGCAGCTAAGACCGAATTGCAGAAGTCGAGTTAGGGCATCAATTGACATACTTTGCAAGCCGAGTTTCCAAGAAGATAGGATCAATTCAAGCAAAGGAGAAAAGAGGAAGACACCACCATCTTTTCCACATTTGCAAGAGCTAGGGTTTCTGCTGAAGAAGCTGCTGGGGGTTGAAGTTGCTGGAGAAGCAGCTGGGGGTTGAAGTTGCTGAAGAAGCTGCTAAGGTCGAAATTGCTGAAGAAGCTGCTACGGTCAAAATTGCTGGAAAGGAACTTCATCAAGGAGAAAACTTGACTTGGTCTTGGAGGGGTCTTTGACAAGAGTCTTAGGTCTTGGAATTCGTCATTTGAAGTTCTATAAGAAGAGAAGAGTTCTTGTGGGTTTTCCTTTCAAGAAGAGAGGTTTTGACGCTGGCTGAGAGACTATATTTCGTGTCTTCTTGTCGTATTGATCTTCATTGTTAGGTCGCTGTTTGATGATAGAGAACATTAATAATAACTAAGTGAAAGAAGAAGCTAGTCAAGTTAAATAAAAATACATCACAAGCAGTTATCAAAGAAAGAGGAATCACCTAAGCTAGCTGCCCTAGATTTCTCAACAGTTTCTCTATGCAAGATTGCTAAATTACCCGTATAATCTTCTTCAGCAAACCAATTTGAGCACTCCAAAACAGTTCTGATGTACATATTATTGTGGTGAATTCAAGTAAATTAGTGCCTATACTTGGGCAAAATGGAGTCAAAACACCTCAAAACTTGAAAGACTTAATGATAGACAATGTTAAACACAAGAAAATGTTTTAAACAATAATCAATCCCAGTCATAATAATGCGACAAAATCATATTCCAGCCAACATAGCAAGCTGATAAATATACATTAGTATTTTTATTGCATTCTTGCTTCTTCACATAAAATCAGAATCTGAAAAATGAAGTAAAAGACAACTTTTCATTAAAGAGAACAGCCCAGGCACACAGCATAAATCTGATCTGAAATAAGGGTATTGAAACAGACTATTGAGTCTCCTTTCAGACCTACCAATGCTGTTGAATACAAACCTTAGGACAACAGTAATATTTGCAGCATAAGATAGAGGAAACAAAATACAATAACAGCCTTACAAAAGATGTTGACAACCTTGAATATTTCCTCAAATAAGCTCCAAATCTGCAAAGGATATCTTCAACTACAGTCCAAATGAATAGGGGTTTCTTCATAATGAAAACACGAGTTACAAGTGAGAGGGAGGCCTCCTTTTATAGGTTCTCCTCACAACCACATATAAAATAATATATTTATTAGGTCTTGGATCTTCTCTGCTAGGGCCAGATGTTGATTTACTTCATGCATTGTATCTTTTATAGGAGACCGTTTGGTTCTCCCGCTTTGTATATAGATCAGTGTACTCGACAGTCCCTTTGACCTACTTTGTGGTCATTAGTTGGACATAAATATAATTATCTTATCTTATCTACATGCCCTTAGAAGAGGGATGCTCCACTAAATCAGCCTTTCTTTGATCTTTGAAGAGGTTAAAAGGACCAAGTATCATCTCCTCAATTCTGACATCCCCTTAAACAATTGCTTTTTCTTGACGATTGTGTCACTTTAGAATTTTCGAACTGAGATGTCTCCCTTAACTAGGGATATCATGTCAGAAATAATGTTCTAAAATTCTTTTTTAGACTCCTTTAAGGTGGCCACTCCATTATTTTTCTTCAAGGCCTCCCTTGACATCTCCATGAATATATTTGCTAAATAGTAAACCTCAAGGTGGCTTAGAACGCTGGACGGATCCTCAATTAGTATGTAATCAGCTTTCTAAGGGGTTTAGAATGCCACATGTCCTCATTATATAAGTGCGTTCTATCCAAGTGTCACATAAACAATGCCAACATGCCCAATCATGCCTCCAGATATGTAGAACATGTGTTGTAAGATGTGAGGGTGTCCATGAAGATGATCATGCCTCCAAATATGCAAGCATGCTTAGGGGAATGTGAACATGCATAAAAAATAACCTTAGTGAAGAACTACTCATCAACAAGTGTGAAAATACTCATCATTTCCAATGCCTGGCATGATCTAGTTGTAACAATTGGCTCCATATGGGGATTGCATGCTCTTCTAGGCTGTAGGAGAACTCCAAAATCTTCTCAATGTATCTGCAATAAAACCAAAATGGTTGGTAACTAGGTGATGGATCAAACCATGTCTCCATCAGTCCTAGTGTATAGTCCAAAACTATCCATAGTTCTAAAAAATAGGTCTATAAAGAAGGACTTGAGCCAAAATGGCAAAGGGAACAATAAATAACTCCTACCCTAATGCTTATAGAGCTTGTTCCTTCTACTAACTACTCTACTCCAAAATGGCACAAGTGCCTCAATAGTAACAATGCTTAAGAAATTGCCCATTCACGAGCAGCTCAATCTTTTCCCCATCTAATGATTGAGATAGAAAGTATTTCGTCCAATAATTGCTTCGATCTTAAAAGGTCCAAGCCATATCCTCTCAAAATTTTGATGATCCCTTGGTTTTCCTTGTTGTTTATCCCATCAAAGTGCAAGATCTCCTTCCTCAAACTCTCTAGACTGAGCTTTTCTATCAAAATTCCTTTTAGTTCCCTCTTGGCTTGTGAATTTTTGAAGAGTTGCTCTTAGATATTTCTCTAGCTCCATGAGTTGATCCAGCCTTGCTTGAACTCTATGTTGCAAGACACATTGCCTCCAAGTCTGTTTCAGCCAGGAAACAAAATAGAAACGCATACTGTATGGCCTAGAAACGAGTTTCTGGCCGTACTGGCAAGTTTTATGCTGGGGAAACGTGGCCAATACGACCAGAAACGAGTTCTAGGTCGTACAACAAAGTTTCCACTTCATATTACAATTTTTGTTTGTTTGTTTTTTTGGTTCTATTTTTTGATTGGGCAAATAAAATATGTTGTGGATGCTTCTAGATGCCTCTCTCAAGTTATAAAAAGGCTCTCGCCTCATTCCCTCATCACATAATTGAGCAAGTCGTTTCTCTTGGAGACAAACGATTTTAGCAAAGGAGAAAAGAGGAAGAGAGCAGTGTTGAAATTTCTAAGTCTATGTGTTAGAAATTTATATAGTATTATTCTGGTTTATTTCTTCTACTTGTTAAATTCGAACAAGTTATTTAAAACATATAAATAATGAAATAAACACAATATAGTCTCAACATCTACAGATCATCAGCTGAAAGAAAACAAACACGCAAGTGACACCGTTATTTTTGTACAAATGTCACCAGAGAAACCCAATTCGGGAAAACCAGTGCAACTATTCTGAGGGTTTATTATTATGCAGTATTTCCTTGAGTACCACTGGGTGCCAAACTGGCTCACCTGATGGAGAAAAATAACTGGCAGCAATACCTCTCTATTCGGAAAGAGGTATTCAGAAAACCTGCCCCATGAAACCCTCTCCAACGACTCTAAAGCACTACACTAGCCATTCTAGCCTCTGCGTCAGCCCTCTGAGGCGTTGCGTAGCCTCTGGGACCCTCTGCGTCACTCTAGCTGCTCTCTGCGCGGATGACACGGTCCCTTTGGCCTCTGCGCTGTCTTTGCTGGGCTCTGCATGGCCTGCTCTGGGTGCTGCTTCTCGCTCTCTGCCTCTCCGTTGATCTCTTGGCATTGTCTTTGCCTCTCTGTCCAGTACTCACTTCCCCTCGTTGCTGATCACTGATTCGACTTTGCTTAGCAACCCTGCTCTAGCAAATCGAATGACTGATCACTTTGGTGTGTCTTCCAACTGACCCTCAAGCTTCCTCTTATACTTTTCTTGTTGGTCCTTCAACAACCGAGATTAAATCTCTAATCAACAACTAAGATTAGATTTGGCTTGATCCATGACTTTTGGAACCTTCTAACCCAGTTTTATATTAATAACCATTAATATTTTATATTTCCTAAGTTTAGACTTAGGAACTCCATTAAAAATTTAAATTATTTTAATATCTCCCAAACCGATTAGAATCTACGCAAACCATTTCTGGGTCTTGGTGATCTCATGTGCTTTATCCTCTCCACCAATTTTAATGGCTAGAGCACATCCGATGCTACCCCAAATCAACAAGAAATGGTCTTTTGTCTTTATAATTGTTGCAACCTCATATATAATTGAGGTTGATTTGGAGATTTGGATATGTAAGAAAGGTTGTTATTGGATATTCCGATATTGCTAGTTTCATTATGTGATCATTCATGAGTAAATGTGATGTAAATATAATCATAATGTTTGAACTTTAAATGTAATAAATTATAATGTTCATGTATGCTTTATGATGCACATAACATTTCTTAAATTTCCTAAATTCTAATATATAATATTATATAATATCGCGTTTCCCCGTTTCTAAATTTGGGGGGGGGGGGTGTCACGTTTCGTACTAATGCTTGTTTTAGAAACTCGTACCCGTTTCGTGCAACTTAGCTTGAATTGCTTCTTGATTGGTGATGAAGGATTGCAACATTTTATATACTAGAATCTTGAAATGATTAGGCAACGTGACCTCCATACCATAAGCCAATTGAAAGGGGCTCTTTTCAGTGGATTTCTTCTTTGTAATTCTATTGGTTCATAGTGCAAACTTGAGTTGGTTGTTCCAACTTTTTTGCTATCTCCAACTATCTTCTTGGTGATCCTTATCAAATTCTTGTTGCTTGACTTCGCTAGTCCATTACCTTGTGGGTAATAACTTGATGAATGGGAAATAACTATGCCATAATCGAGACAACTTTACCTAATCAATATATTAGAATGCTTGTGCATTGTCAGTGGAGACCCCAAATTGAGAGGTGATTTTTCTTCTAACTCCATGACCACCTTCTTTGCAACCTTCTTGGTAGAAACTACCTCTACCCATCTAGTGAAGTAATTTGTTGCCCTTAAGGTCAAATTCTACTTGTTGCTTGAACTAGGATGGAGTTCTCTTATAAAATGCAAACCCCATTTGTTGAAATGGAGCTTCCACCACAATTGGATGTAAAGGAAATGATGCTAACTTTAGTTTTTGTTAATTTTAGATAACAATGGTATATTCTATGCTTAGAGCAATTTTACTTCAATTTCTTTATTAGCCCAATATCAATGTCCAGTTTAGCAATCACATCATCATGATAGTAAAATGCAGATAGAATATAAACAATAATGGTAGAAGACAAGCCAAGACAAGAGGACACAAGATATGGCACCAGCTAGGGACAAACTCTAATGTGCGGAAACCCTTGATCAATTCTTCTTATAATTCTTCAAAAGTTCAGCAGAGAGAGAGTACAATATACAATATTCACTTGCCCAATCACAGTGAAATCTGATTAGTGAAATAGTAGAAACAGAAAGCCCTAACCAAAAAGTCAATGCTGGTCAACAGGGCAGATTTTGACCTCCAAAACAGCTTGGTCGAACTCAGTCAACTCGGCTTCCAAAAACAAGTCAAATCAGCCCAAAAACAGTCCAAAATATCCAGTCAAACCTGGTCAATGAAAGTCAACACAACAAGCCTTAGCACAGTCAACGCTGGTCAAACAAAGGGCAAACAACCTCCGATTTCGTTTCCAGAACTGTGGCTTGCCCAAACAGAAATACCCCACACAAAACCATAGTCAAAGATGGTCAACGCTGGTCAAAACAGCTTCCTGCAACTTTCGGTCAACGCAGGGACAACAAAAGAAGAGTCCCTTCTTCGCACGTGTGGAGAGAGAGAAGCCTCAAAAGAATTGTACCCAAACAATGAAGGAGAGAGAAGAATGAATGTGTGAGATGCCAAAATGAAGAGGAGGCTCCTTGTATTTATATGCAACGTTGAGGGCTTGAGGGTGCTAATTTGATGGCTAGCTGACCTTGACAATTTTTTCATAATCAAAATAAATTCATAATTCCATTTGTGCATATCAACATGGGATGATATTTAGATCAATCCTACACCTCTCAAAGAGAGGAATCTAATAAAAATATCAGCTGCCTCATATGAGCTGTCCAAGGTGAAGTTTGGCCCTAGATGCCAAATTTAACACTCCCTGTCAACTAGGGAGGACTTCACTTGTCAAATTGTTTGACAATCTGTACCATCACAGTCTTTGCTCTGCTCTGCTGAACCATGACGAAAGAAGAAATAATCGAGAATGTATCATACCATTCTCCACTGACCCGAAGTCAATTTTCAATAATAGAGTGTGTCATACCACTCTTGACCAACCCGAAGTCAGTTTCCATAGATCCCCGATCAATATCAACATCCTAGCATAGAGAGTACGGTAGTACATGATGCGTCCATCGGTAGTACTATGGTCCCTATTCTCATTTCCCTACTCATTGGCTAGATGAGAGGTACTTCTCATGAGTCTCGGACTGCATCGGTAGTATGTGTTGGCAGGAGAAGGTGAACCACTCATCCTGTTCATATGCCATAGGAGAAGGTGAACTACTCAACCTATGCATATGTCACCATGGGGTATCATAGGGGAAGGTGAACCACTCACCTTGTACATCGTGCACCATTAGGAGAAGGTGAACTACTCACCCTATGGTTGCTCATCTCTCCAAGAAGCACCCCAAGCCCCCCGGACCTCCCAGAGCTCACTCTTCAAATCAAACAGGACCCTCATAAGAGGGTCTCTCCACGACTCCAAGTCATCCACGGGAGGTTAAGAATTTGACCTTCCCCAGGGGCTTGGTAAGAATATCGACGACCTGATCATCAATCCCAACGTGTTGGAGCCTTATTGCTCCCCGTTATACAATATCCCGGATAAAGTGGTACCCGATATCAATATGCTTGGAGCGGTCATCAAACACGGGATTCTAAAAAAAACGAATCTCACTCTGGTTGTCACAGAAGATCACGGTGGTATCCATCACATGTCCAAACAGCTCACTAAAGAGCTTCCTCAATCAAACAACTTCACATGAGGCCATACTAGCAACAATGTATTCAACCTCAACGATGCTTAATGCAACCGACTTCTGCTTGCTCCTCATCCATGGTATCGAAGCAGAACCTAGAGAGAATCACCATCCAGATGTGCTTTTACGATCCACCACATTGCCAACCCAGTCTGCATTAGAGTAACCATGGAGCCTCACATTCCTGACAATGTATCTCAAACCATAAGTGATTGTGCCCCAGAGATATCTCAAGAGATTCTTGGCAACAATCCAATGTATGTGATGAGGCTCGACCATAAACTGACTCATTGTATTCATTGCAAAACACATGTTCGGACGAGAGTTCACCAAGAACATCAGGGCCCCCATGAGTTGACGATACTCGAAGGATTTCCCAAATCAGGCCTAACAACACTTTCGCACAACTTCTTGAAATTAAGTTCCATCGGAGTAGTCATGGACTTGCAATCCAACATCCCAAATCTTTCAAGTATCTTCACGATATATTTTCCTTGAGAAAGGAAAAACTTACCGGGCTTTTGCCAAACCTCCAACCCTAGGAATTAATGCATCAATCCTAGGTCCTTCATCTCGAATTCAAAAGCCAACTCCCTCTTACATTGATGAATAAGAGGGTTTGTACTTGTCAGAAAGAGATCGCCCACACAGAGTACCAAGATGAGAGGTGTTTCATTCTCAACCTTAAAGTAAAGGTTCGGATCAACTTCACTTCTCATAAATTCTAGCTTCATTAGATAGCTATCAATCCTCTCATACCAAGCCCGAGGTGCTTGTTTCAACCCATAGAGGGCTTTCTTCAACTTGCATACATGTGTCTGATGATCTTGAACTTCGAACCCCTCAGGTTGTTCTACATAGATTTCCTCCTTAAGTGAACCATACAAGAAGGCAGTCTTGACATCCATTTGGTGTAGATTCCATCCCTGCAAGGCAGCTAAGTCAATGATTAAACGGATGGTAGTGTAGCGGGCAACTGGTGCAAATATCTCATCATAAGGTACACCTTCCTTTTGAGAGAAGCCTTGAGCAACGAATCTAGCCTTGAACTTTTTAGCACTTCCATCAGTTCCATGCTTGATCTTGTATATCCATTTCGAGGTGACAACGGATTTGTCCTTGGGTCTAGGGACCACATCCCAAACATCATCCTTCATAATCGACTAATACTCTTCATTCATTGCATCCTTCCAAACTTGGTGCTTTGTAGCTTCTTAGAATGTGCAAGACTTGGATTGAACAATGGTGTTCATTGCAGTTAAGTACCCTTGGTACCTATTCAACTTCTTTCTTTCACGAAATATCTCCCTAGGTGCAACAGGTCTCTCGGCATCTTCCAGAGTCTCCCTAAGCCATGAGGGTCTCCTTTTTGAGGAGGAGGGCTCATGAGGGGGTGGACTAATGGGATCCATTGGTCCTTCAATGTCGAGCATCGACTCATCCTGCGATTCTCCCTCCTTTCTTGAATCTGCTTCTTTGACCTTCCTTGGAAGAGGAAGGTTACTAATCTTCCCAAGGGCAACATCCTCATCGAAGGTGACATCATGACTTATCTCCACTTCTCTTTGAATAGGCACATAGATTCTATATGCCTTAGAAGTTTCACTGTAGCCAACAAAGGGACTACCAAAAATTATAAAGTGAGAAACACCAGGTTTCTTACCGATGAAAATTTCTTCTGGAGTTTGGAGTCCAACGCTTGATGAGGGCATCTATTTTGAACATACACGGTGGTGTTTGCAGCTTCGGCCCATAAGAACTTCAGAAGGCTTTGATCATGAAGCATGGCACTAGTGGCTTCTATGATAGAACAGTTCTTCCTTTCAACAACACCATTTTGCTCAGGAGTATATACGACAATAGTCTCCCTCTTAATGCCAACTTCTCTACAATAATTAATGAACTCATTTGATTCATATTTGGCTCCATTGTCGGTCCTTAATATTTTGATCTTCTTCCCGGTTTGATTTTCGACCAAAGCTTTGAAAGAACGAAACCATGAGAATACTTTGTCCTTCTTCTTCAAGAAATATTTCCAAGCCTTGCGAGAGAAATCATCCATAAAGATAGCATAATATAAATATCGTCCTAATGAGTTCACGGGCATCACACCAGATAGATCAGAATGAATCAATTGCAATATGTTAGTAGTCTTGCTATCACTTGAGGGGAATGGTCCCCTTGTATGCTTTCCTTCGGCACACCCTTGACAAACACCTTCATGTTCTACTTTAAATTCGGGCATACCTGTCACCATCTTCCTCACATTGGGTAGAGCCTTATAATGTAGATGAGCAAACCTCCGGTGCCATAGTTCAGATTGAAGGGATGTTTCGCAAGACATAGCTCCCAATGGGCTTCCTCCAACTTGATATAGGCTATCAACCCTAAAGCTAAGTGTAAATGCATCTTTGAAATTTTTATTCCACAAGTAACTTTCCATCGATGAATGCCACCTTGAATCCTTTGTCTTCCATTGCCGAGATAGATACCAGGTTCTTCTTTAGATCGGGTACATAAGTACTTCTTGAAGATGTATGGTGTTTCCTGATTCAATTGAAGAGTAACATTCCCAACTCCCTTCACACAATAGGTGGCATTGTCTCCAAGGATAATTAATTTCCAAATTTGTATCCTTTTCAATCAGATTTGAAAGAGCTTCCTTATACCCATTGAAGTGCCTTGAGGCACCACTATCAATCAACCAATTTCCCAAAGTATCCTGAGGAGATGCAGTGGAGAGGGCAGCTATAAGATAAAATTCTTTTTGCTTGTTATCAACAACATTAGATTCATCATACCTGGTGTTCCTTGATCTCTTGGGAGGGTGACCATTTCCTTGATGAGGAGCGGGAACATTCCTTTTTCGTCGGTTGTTGAATTTGCCATTCCTTTGATTGTTGTTGCCCCTGAAATTGTTGTTGTTGTTGTGGTTGTCATCATCATGAGGTGTATCCATTCTATTAGGACACTCCCTAGCACAGTGGTCAAACTTGTTGCAAATGAAGCATCTTCCCTTCCTTCCATTTTTGAAACCGGCCTTCCTCGACATTGCTTGTTTGAACATGCATTGTTCTTTTTTTTAGCATGAGCAAATAATGCAGTAGGATCGTTCCTATTTGAAGGCATATTTAGTTCCATTATCCTTATTTCTTCTTGAGAACATCTAGTCAACAATTCTTCAAAACCTGGAATCTCGTCGTTGTTAAGAATAGTAGTGTTGAACACGTGCCATTCAAGAGGGAGTTCTCCAAGGGCAATGAGAGGAAGCTCCCTATCAGCAATAGCTTCTCCAATCAAAAGACGATCATTTTTGATCTTAGTAATCTTCATGAAGTAGGATTGAATATCTTCATTTATTCCCTTCTTTATATCCTTTAGCTTGTTCTTGAGGAAAAGACTTGGTTTGCATTGCTAGATTTGAACATGCCAACCAACCTGTCATATATCTCCTTTGATGTGTTCAAATTTGAGATGTAAGCAACTAAATGCTTATGAATAGAATCCCTGATGATCTTCTTAGCTTTCACTTCAACCTTCTTGTACTTTGTCTTAGCAGCAGCCGATGCATTTGAAGGAGGCTCTGAAATCTTTCCCTACACATAATCCATAACATCTTGCTCTTCTAAAGTCAAATCAAAAGACATCTTCCATGCATGATAATCAGACTTATCATGAAGCTTGTCATCAGAATTGAAGTAGGATGTGGATGCCATTGAATCTTGTCCTTGATCAGTGATTGCTCCTCTTAGTGATTTCTCTTCTCACTCTTGCTTGCGCTTTGTCACTTCAACTTTGATTCCATGTTAATTTTAGATAACAATGGTATGTTCTATGCTTAGAGCAATTTTACTTCAATTTCTTTATTAAACCAATATGAATATCCAGTTTAGCAATCACATCATCATGATAGTAAAATGTAGATAAAACATAATCAATAATAGTAGAAGACAAGCCAAGACAAGAGGACACAAGATATGGCACCAGCGAGGGACAAACCCCAATGTGGGGAAACCCTTGATCAATTCTTCTTATAATTCTTCAAAAGTTCAACAGAGAGAGTACAATATACAATATTCAATCAAACAACAGAAACAAAAAGCCCTAACTAGAAAGTCAATGTTGGTCAAAAGGGTAGATTTTGACATCCAAAGCAGTTTGGTCAAACACGGTCAACTCAGCTTCCAACAAAAAGTTAAATCAGCCCAAAAACAATCCGAAAATATCGAGTCAAACCTGGTCAACGAAATTCAACACAGTAGCAAGCCCTAGCACAATCAATGTTGGTCAAATAGAAGTAAAACAACTTCGGATTTCGTGCCTAGAATTGCAGCCTTCCTAAACAGAGATACCCCACACAAAACTATAGTCAAAGATGGTCAACGCTGGTCAAAACAACTTCCTGCAACTTTCGGTCAACGCTGGTCAACGCAGGGACAACAAAAGAGCAGTCCCTTCTTCGCATGTGTGGAGTGAGAGAAGCCTCAGAAGATCCATACCCAAACAATGAAGGAGAGAGAAGAATGAATGTGTGAGATGCCAAAATGAGGAGGAGGCTCCTTGTATTTAAATGCAACGTTGAGGGCTTGAGGGTGCTAATTTGATGGTTGGCCAACCTTGACAATTTGTCCATAATCAAAATAAATTCATAACTCCATTTGTACATATTAGAATGGGATAATGTTTAGATCAATCCTACACCTCTCGGAGAGAGGATTCCAATAAAATTATCAGTTGCCTCATATGAGCTGTCAAAGATGAAGTTTGGCCCTCGTTGACAAATTTAACAGTTTTCTTGCAAACGATTTATGCACATCAAAATCTATAAAAGGCCAAAACAACCAACTAATAGAATTTTATGTGATTGTTTTCGCTGCAAAGTGCCCACCACAAAATCCATTATGCATTTCATTCATCAATGTACGAGCTTCAAGAGGATCAACACATCTAAGAATAAGACCATTTGGGTTTATATAGCCTAATCTAGCCTATTCCTTATTTCGTGAGACAATACTTGGACACATTCAATCTTAATGCTCACAAGGCAAGAGCCAGATTAAGACACAACAATGATGTGGATGCTATCGTCAACTTAGCACTCCACCTCCCGCTCTTCAATGGAATTTCACCACACGGGAGGCTTCCTAGTATAGATCACCTAAGGCTATTTTAGGTTGATAGGATCAAGGTGATATTTTAGGAGGCTTGATTGAGGTACTTTTGCTTGGAAAAAGGCACAATTCTTTGTAATAAGAAACATCATGCTTATGAGAAAGCCTAGGAAATAGGGCTTATAGCCTAGGGTTTCAAGATGTGGCTTGATGATGGCACATCTAAGCATACAAGCACAGGGAAAAGGTTTGCTTTACAAGATATGATCAATCAACAGAGTGACAGACCTTCAAATAACCTTAAGTTGAAGCTCTTGTGTAGGATTAGGGTTTTATAAGGCTTAGGATTACTTAGGGTTGATGATGTGTGCCCTAGTGAGAAACCTTTCGCCATGCAATATGCTAGATTTTGACTTTGTTGTTAGAATTTTGGACACTAGACTCAGTGCACACACACACACACACTAGATCTGGTAATAGCTTCCACTTAACTTTACTCAGCTAATATACTGAAACACACTAATGTGTCTAACTTTTACACAATGGAAGCTTTAAAACTAGCAATTAGATCATGCATGGTAACATATTACACAAGTTTTTCCCAATCAACAATTCTTCATTAAATTCTTCTCAGAACCTACTCGGGCTCCCCTCCTGGAATAATGGCCCTCGAGGAAATTACATATATAGAGCAATTACCCTAGATTTGATCTAGTAGATGAAGCCCTAGATCTATCCTTGATTTGGATGATCTAGATCTCTGTTGCTTCGTGCTTTTTCCTTGGACCTAACACAACTAAGTATCTCACTCACAACAAACCTGCAATATTACTCATGCAGATCTCTTTCTTACTCGAGAGAATCTCTCTCTTAATGTCTCGTCCCCCTACACGTCTTTGGGCTCTCTCGCCAACTTGCCACAAGACGTCTTTGCCCTCCACAGGCCCTCTTGGTCCCCTCAGACCAACTTAGCCCTCTTGGCCCACCACATGCCTTATCAGTTCGCTGTAGGCCCTCTTGCCCCTCTTGACCCACTTAGCCCAACTCGACCCTCTTGGCACTCTCGGCCTACTCAGCCCTCTCGGCCTACTCGGGTTGCTCCTCCACAAGATGCTCTCTTGCCGACCACCTTCCACAGGCCCTCTCGACCCTCAAGCGGTCTGAAGCAGGGTCTCTTGTCAACCACCTTCCACAAGCCCTCTTAGCCCTCAAGGGGTCTGAGGCCTACTTAACCTTCTCCTCCACAAGATGCTCTCTTGTCAACCACCTTCCTGAGTCCCTCTCGGCCCCTAAGGGGTCTGAGGCCTACTCAACCTTCTCCTCCACAAGATGCTCTTTTGCCAACCACCTTCTAGAGGCCATCTTGACCCTCAAGGGGTCTGAGGCCTACTCGACTTCTCCCCCCACAAGAAGCTGTCTTGTCAATTGACAACCACAAATGAACCACTCACCCTTGTACTTGTACATTTTCAAAGGGTGCAATACCATAGATTTATACCATGGGTCATCAGAGTCCCATGGGGCTATGGGTGCAAAGCCCCATCACTTAGCCCACTTTCCCCACATGTGAGAATACTCTCAATACCCTAAAAATCTACATCCGTAAGCTCAAGCATCGTGGAAGAGTGCCAAATCAGCTCCAATGTTCAAACCCTATTGGAATTCATCCTTAACCCGAACCCTAACGGCTTGCTTTCAAGGGCTGAAAATAGAGAAAGAAGGAAAAGATACAGATTTTGGAGTTTTTGATCATCA
The DNA here is from genome assembly GCA_000404065.3 of Pinus taeda. Lineage (NCBI taxonomy): Eukaryota > Viridiplantae > Streptophyta > Pinopsida > Pinales > Pinaceae > Pinus > Pinus taeda. The sequence goes on along the minus strand of APFE030544917.1, from coordinate 68,104 downwards.
AGATGGTTGTTAGTGCCTTTCCCCTACTCAGGTGATGGAACATTAGGAACTTTAACCATGGAAATAACAAATTTTTGAAGGGAGTAAGAGGGAAGACCCCAGTTTTCACTTCCTAATTCTAACTATCTTTTTATGAGGGGAGAAATTCACTAGAAAAAGGATCTCTAGGAGGCTTTCTAGGGAGTCCAAGGATACAGGACTAAAGCATGCAATAATTACCAAATATTTCATGTAAATATATGCATTTAGACAAGGAAAATAGAAACCCTAGCAATATTCCATTACATGCAATAACCATAGTTGAAACAACAACGATGTCATTCTTGGAAGCAGAGGTATCTTGTGATTGAACCAATATTTGTGCTATTCCTGTGTCATTATTGTTAGAAAGTTGATTGAGACCTTAGCTTTCTACCTTAGAAGAAGTCTTATTTACTTTAGATTTAGATAGCGATTGATAAGTATGAGAATCATCATTGCGTTGCATAACCTCATTATTCTTGGAAATGATTAGCGATATCCTAACAACAATAATCTCCTCTTTGGGATCCTCAAGTCCTAATACCCACATCATCTGATCTTCCTTTTAGAGCTGCACATGTTCAGAAGAAGAGATAAGTTTCCCATAAGCCTGGATATTTGTCAATGAGGGCTGACAACTCACTCTCTTAAAATCTCTTTTGTTGTTAGAATCTCTCCCCCAAGGCCAATCTAATTTAAAATTTGATACTGTTACTGTAAATCTGATATGAATCTGTCATCAATTGTGGCTTAGACAGTGCTGTTATGATCCCAAAACAATATGAACCCAAGGGACTGCACTATCAACAAGCTGATATGTCTAGACTCTATAATGACAGATCTACTGCAGCTAGCTTACTATGGAAGTAACAATAAAATTGGCAAATAAAAAGCACAATACTATAATCAACAACGAATTCAGGAATATTAGAAAGATAAGAGCACATAGCATGGTAAACTTCAGATCTGAACAGCAACCAACTTACTGCAGTTATAAATATGTAGGAATAACCAAATTACCATTGAATCTTAAATATCTTGTGTCAGGATAATGAAAACTTTCTAAAGAGGGGGCATGCATGCCAACCCAGGCCAACTCCAAGAGTGATATGGGTGCTGCACTTGGCCAGATATGAAGTTTCATATAATCTACCTATACACAACAATCACCAAATATTCCTCACCCTAACGCCGAAGAGCTTATTTATAGCTAATGTTCGCACTTTAGCTTCTTTGTGTTTTATATGTGGGACTCGGGATACCTAATCTAACATAAAACTCCTCTAGCTAGCAGAAAAGTATAACTGGCATTCATAAAACTCTATATTAACATCAAATCAGTTAGTTAATGGAAAATATAAACAACCACCAAAAATTATAATGTTCCACACAAGGTACCAGTAAGTAACAATAAAATGGGTTATACTTGACATTGTAACATGGCAAATCAAAACCTTTTTATTTCCTTCTACGTACTTTCCTCCACAAATCCTGACATTGGAGGCTTTTAGAGTTTCTCAAAGTCCCTTTTCTAATTACCATCTGGAATTGTATTGATCAAATGGAGTTGCACTAATAAAAAGCTTTTCTAAGGTGCATGGAAGAAGAGTATGAGGCAGTATGTGTTGGTAGCTTGCTGATGGTCATAAGAAACTCTTTGTTGGATTTGAAGAGGACGATCTGTATAGAAGCTTACCTTGAATTAAGTTATATTTATACTTCTATAAATAGCAATTTGCAATTATCCTTTTGCCAACAGAAACTAAACTTATTTTCAATTAATTTATCAAGATTGAAAGCCTTAAGGTTTGATAAAAAACTCAAAGTTACAAGAGCATGTTTTCGTTGGTAGATTAAGCAGGGCTTTGCTGACCTAAACATTGTCCAATTGCAGTGGGTGCTATCTTCTAAGGAAATTGGATTCCCATATCCCTTGGGCTTGACGCTAATGCACATGGTGTTTTCTTCTATCCTTTGCTTCATTGTAATCAAAGTTCTGAAGGTATCTTCACAGGCTATTTTTCTTTTTGAATAGTTAATCATTGGTCTTATGAAATGACAAAGAGTTTAGAATTCTGTATTGGGTGGCAATCTGATATTTTTTGCTTTACTTATTTAACCACTTTGAAAAATCTCATTACAGAATGAATTTTGGTATTGATAGATCGTACTTAGTGCCTACTTTTCTGGTTTCTTTGCAGCTGATTAAGCTTCAAGATGGAATGACTCCTGAAATGTGAGAATCATCAAACTCAAAGCTCTCATAAATATGGATATTGGATTTGTGTATTTTCTTTTTATATACTCACTTCTTTGATGTGCTGGGAGCCACGATCTGTAAATCCTTACAATGGATGTCATTAGTTAGTCAATGACCTGCTTTACTCCTATGAACTCTCTTTGAATGTCTCGTGTACTTTTATGTGAGCTATGGTATTATATGTTACACAAGGTGCTTTTTCCAAAAGTAAATTGACCATTGATATCCATAAATTAGTCTGCTATGTAAGTATTTGACAAGGTTTTCAGGTTTCAGATAAACTAGTTTCTTGCCCTACTTCTGCAACATCGTTTCAGATTAACTAGTTTCTTGTCCTGCTTCTACAACATCCTGGGTTGTTTGGATACACTGACCCTTGGTGTTGGGTGTAGGAACACAACCTATTAAATTTAATTTGCCTGAAGTGCCACCATAAGAAGTTTGAACCTTTGCCAAGCCTTTGAAGTTTATGATGCATCAACAGTTGAGATAACCTTGGGACATATCATGCAAAGTAGTTTCTTAGAGACATGTAAATACAGACCACTGTCAAGTGCTCATGCATGTGATTGTAATATGACATTCAAAATCTGGGAAAATAGAAGCCAGACTCTTCCAAGCTGTTCTGGAGGCAAGATACAAGAATGTGAAATTCCAACATCTATATTTCGAAAACTATTACTCAAAGTTAGACATCAATGCTTTGGAGAAGCTTCTCTGCTTGTTTTACAAATGGCCACCCAGGTCCTATGCGTGACCTTGTATATGACACCCATGGGGGGTTTTCCCCTTGCACTATGCTGAATATTTTAACCAATGGCTCTGAGATTGTGTAATCACTTCTCGAGCAACCTCAATGGCATCTACTGACTTGGTATATTTTGATTCAACGAACTCTTTAAACACAATAATTTCTGTCAAGTTAATCTTTTGCCTACAAATTGATTGCAGGGAGATAAATTGGCAGGACAAAAAAGTGCCCTCTAAAAGGCTACACATGTGAGTGAAGAGGCCTCAAAAGGGTGCAACCAATCATTAAGAGGCATGTCTCCTCATCAAAAGTCATATCTCAACATCAAAAAGGTGCCTCATGCACAACAGCATCCTCCTCAAGCCCCCACGTCATGCAACAAGGTACCATTTTATCATGTATGTGCAACATCCTAGCTCTAAAGGGCAACATGAGGGTCTTTGGAGGTGTGCAAAATCATCATCAAGCCCAACACTCTCCGTCAAGTGTCCATTGTCCATCATCAAGTGGATGCTCTCCAAAGGGTATGTAGCATCAGCCATGGAGTGAAGGGGAAGTATCATCAACGTCCTTCAAAGGACCATGACCGTGTTCAGATCATCATTAAGACTAGGCTCAAGGAGTCAAGTAAAATAAACTAACATGCATACAAGAGTCATTGAAGCATAAAAAGTGGCCATATTTAATGTCAAAGCCATATAAGTATATCACATTAAGTATCTTCTTCAAACTTCACACTAGTTTAGGAATTTATACATGTTGCCAGATTTAGGTATGGGATGGTCATCAGTTACCCCTATTAGTTTCTTCCGGCCCTGATGGAGGAACAGTTCCCAGGCTGAACCTTCAATCAATATGTGTAAATATAAGTGATATGGTCAGGGGTGGACTTCATGAAAGGTGTCATAGTCTTCTACATGGGTTATGCACAGACCATCAATGAGCACCTTTCTGGAGGGAGCGCTTGCATCACTTGAGTTACCCTTTCCTTGACATTGTTTTTTCCACCCTTTACGTAGCCTTTTTCTTTGCTTTGATTGGCTTGCTTCACAAGCTTTGATAAATTTCATTTAAGACCCCTTTAAGATGTTGCTTCATTGCTCATAAGAGTTGGGATGTTTCTTTAAGCCCATTTTACTTTGATAGGCATGATATGCATGAGATTAGGTTGATGGCCTCACATGAGGGGGTAAAGCTCAAGTTAACTTGGCTTTTAATCATAATGCATCTGTTTCCACTTGTTTTCATTTTAACGTTTGGCACATGCTCTCTATTTCCTTCTTTTTGCACCTGCATTAACCTCTGGGCATTTCCAAGCTCCTCTTCTCATAGGATGAGACAAGCAGCAAACTAGTCCAGGTGACTGTCAACAACCAACCAAAAGATAGGACAACAGAGAAAGGGATAGATGGCAGATGTTAAGTATGGAAGGATGTGTATATGTTATCTCTATCAAGGTCTCCTATTTGTGTCCCTTCTGGACAGGCAAGGAAAAGCCCCAGAGTGGTTACATTGGACTAGAAGGAAAAGATGACCACCAAGGTGAAATGAGGCAACAATTACAATTCCCAAACATCATGATCCATTATCTGACTCCCACCCATGATCCTTACTTAGATGCCTAAAAAATTAAATGTAAGAATTTTGTATGAAACAATGGCTAATGTACCTCATGGTTGCTGATCCACTTTCATCAGACGAGCATGCTGATCAAGTGAATGAGCTGATCAATTATGAGTGAGGCATCAAAGGGGCTGCCATCTGAGGGGCACATGAGGTTGCTGGCTGGAAATCTACATCATGGGATTCTTTTTTTTGCTTATGATTACCCCTGTATATACATGGGTAACAAGTCCCAAACATTCCATGTTGTACTTAATCTATTGCCAATTTATCAGTTATATTACCATTTCAGTTTATCTAGTTATTATTTGTGAATTGATCTGTTTTGTAAGATTGATGAGGAATTGTGATGGAATATTTGGCTGCATGTGCTATTTGATCTGAATGTGTTAATTAGATATGTTGCATAATGTTTGTCCAATGATGTTCATTATCTTTGTGATAACTTATGCTTGCTGCAAAGTCCTCATCATGACTACTGCAGAGTTTCTTTTATTTAATCACTGCAAAGAATGGTTAAAAGACTAATTAAAATAGTACTTACTTTAACTATTATAGGCTGTAGAGTTCTTTCAAACTCCACAGTGCAAGGGAGCCTGATTTGTAGGAGCAGCTGAGGAAGAAGGATAAGGGGGTTGAAGAATTGGTTGATTAGCACCTGTCTAGCTCTTCTTGCAACTGCCGGGAAACATTTCGTGTTTCTTGAGGGGAAAACATTTGAAGGGAGTCTTGGAATTACTTGGGATCTGTTCTGAGGGATCCAAGAACTTCCTAGTATTTTTATGTATCCCAGCCACTTGATTTAGGTTGCCTTCTTTTGAGTCAGTAGCATTCGAGCTATCAACTGCAGGGTATTATTGTAATTTCATCTTTTAATGTGGATTTGGGTTAGGATTTCGATTTAGCGATTCATGACCTCTCTTTGAGCAAGGGCCCAGTGAGGGAGGTAAATTGATTAATGTATCCACTGTGTATGTTTTCATGTTGCCCATGTTGTGGTTTCTTCTCTTGTTTATGTAATGGTCTAATGCAATTTTTTTGCCCCTAGTGCTTCTCAGGTAATTAGGGTTTCTAACCAAACTATTTTGCTCATTCAACAGTGGGCATTTATTCATCAAAATAAACAATTCATTTAACAGTGGCAGTGATCATACATGTTAATTTTCCAATGTTCTATGCTGTAACAATCACTTATAACAATTCTTCTTCCTATAGCAATCAATTATCCAATATATTTTCAATCACCCAGTAACCATAAACAATTGTTGATAGAACATAAAATCATAGACACAATAGAAGGCATCCAAGAACAATAAAGACACAGAGGTTTGGTCAAAGACCAGGGAAAAACCTCATAAAGGGGAAAACCCTTTCCAAATTCTTCTTCTATTAGATTGTCATTGAATGTTCAGCTGAGAGATATATAGTCCAAATACCTCAGCAATGAGTCAAAGGTCAAAGCCTTGACTATCCCAAACAATAATCCAATATCCAATCAAAGATGAGCAATATAGTTAAATCTGGTCAAACTTTAATTCTGCAAATTTTCAAAGTCAACAGAAGTCAACGCAGCCCTAACCAGTCCTTGGTCAATGGTCAAACCTGGTCCAAAAAGTTCGGTCAACCTGTCAAAGAACACGGCCTCATCTGCTTGGTCTAACCTAGTCAAAACAGCCCTTAAATTCTGCCCACAAATTCTGTCAAAGTCAAAGTTTGACCTGCAGAAACCCTAGCCGTACTTTTGCAATCAACGCTGGTCAAAATGCTCATAAAATCACGGTCAAAGTCCCAGTCAACTTGGCCTCCCAAAACAGATCCAAAATTCAGTCAAACAAAGTAAAATCCCTCAAGTCAACGCAAGTCAAATAGCCCAAAACAGAAGTCAAACTGGGTCAACAGAAAAAAGCTTTCTCTCTCCTTCGCACGTGTGAACTCGGACTGTGCAATTTCAGACCAAATTGAACCAAATGAAGGATGAATGTGTGATGTGATGCCTCCAAGTGATGTCTCATTAGGTGTATTTATGTGTTGGTTCAGGTGGACGAATTTCCTCTTCTAGGCCAACTTGTACATTTTGTGTTGTCATGGTTCCACATTAAAAATAATATTTTCCCATGTGCAAATTAAATTCTTCCAAGGGCTAGGGGGGTCTTCTTAGGTTGAGAAGGGCTTCCCAAAGGAGGGAATTTCTCCCTGAGCTGCCAAATTTCAACACTTCCTCTCAACTAGGGAGGAATTAACGACTACATCATAAGTCTCATCATATCATATTTCGTCTTCGCTCATCTGCTGAACACTCTTGATCTAAAGAAGAAGAATCATCATAGGGGAGATCAATCTACCACCCTATATCTGATGTCAATAGGCAGGATACCACTTACTGTGAGAGTTAAGGATCACACATATCCTATTGATTATGACAATAGGCAGGATACCACTTACCGTGTGAGGTAAGGATCACACACATCCTATTGTCTGCTGATCTTCCCTCCTTGTCCCTCAAGAGTAAAGTGGTAGAGCACCTACATCGTGTCACTTGGGGAGGATACCAGTTACCATAGGTAAGGACCGCACACACATCCAAGTCTCCTCGACAATTGGCCAGATGGGTGATAATCCCAACAAGCCCAACTTGTGGGTAGGATGCATACTAGGGTATACTTGATAGTAGGGGAGATACCACTTACCCCAAAGGTAAAGGTAAGGATCAGACTTATCCTACTGTAACAAGGGGAAGGATACCACTTACCATGAGAGGTAAGGATCGTACGTACCTATTGCTAATGAGTTCCCTCAACCCTAGGAGCTCTCTGGCTCCATTCTTGCCCTGGGAGCTGTGATAGGGGGAGGAGCATAGCTAAGTGTTCTTGATCGGCTGTGACCCTTACCCGAGAGGGTCACATCTACTAGTCCAAGCTACTCTCTGAAGACCAGGAACTTCCCTTTTGGCAAAGGCTTGGTAAGTATATTCGCTACCTGCTCATCTATCGAAACGTGATGGAGTCTTACAAATCCTCTCTACACCATATCTCGGATATGGTGATATCTAATCTTAATATGCTTGTACCTATTGTGGAACACGAGATTCTCTGAAAGTCAGATCTGACTCTTGTTGTCACATTATATCACAGTTGTATCCAGTACCTGCTTAAGCAAATCTCCAAAGAGCTTACTCAACCATATTGCCTCACAACTAGCCATGCTAGCAACAATATACTCCGCCTTAGCTGTGCTAAGAGCAACAAACCTCTGCTTCCTGCTCATCCAAGATATCATGGCAGACCCCATGCTAAAACAACACCTTGATGTGCTTTTCCTGTCAACTATATTTACGACTCAATCAACATTAGTGTATCCATGGAGACTCACATCTCCGACAATATATCTTAGTCCAAGATTGATAGTCCCATGTAAGTATCTCAGCACATGCTTAGCAGCGACCCAGTGTGCATGTAGAGGCTCAATCATAAATTGACTCAGGGTGTTAACTGCAAAACATATGTCCGGTCGAGTGTTCACTAAGAACATCAGTGCCCCAATCAACTGTTTGTACTCAAAGGGATTTGCTAGATCGGGTCTTGCAACTTCACCACATAACTTATTGAAGTTCATCTCCATCGGTGTGGCCATGGACTTGCATTCAACCATCCCAAAAATTTCTAGCAACTTGACAACGTATTGCCCTTGTGAAAAGAAACTATCACCAGGTCTCTGCGACACCTCTAAGCCCTGGGAGTAGTGCATCAAATCATCTCAAACGTAGAGGTCAGCTCCCTCTTACAGTCAAGAATAAGAAGCTCTCCACCTGTGAAGAATAAATCATGAACAGATAATACTAAAATTAGGGGCATACCTTGGACAACTTTGAAGTAGAGGTTCGGGTCAACATTGCTTCTCGTAAATCCAAGCTTCATTAGGTAGCTATCAATGCGGGCATACCAAGCCTTGGGGGCTTGCTTCAATCCATAAAGCGCTTTCTTCATCCGACACACATGAGTCTTCCTATCATGCTCTTCAAAGCCCTGTGGTTGCTCAACATATACTTCTTCCTTGAGAATACCATGTAGAAACACAATCTTCACATCCATCTGGGGAAGAGTCCACCCCTGGCTAGCAACAAGGGTAATGATAGATTGAATAGTAGGGTAGCAGGCAACCGGTGCAAAAATGTCATCATATTCCTCTCTGTCTTTTTGGGAGAAACCTCTGGCCACGAATGTTGCCTTATATTTCTTGATACTTCCATTCGCACCATGCTTAATTTTGTATAACCAGTTAGAACTCACAACAGACTTTCCTTTGGGTCTTGAAACCACTTCCCACACATCGTTCTTCATGATGGATTCATATTCCTTTGCTATAGTGGCCTTCCATACTAGTGTTATCGGAACCAAACCGGTTCTGAGAAAACCAGTCCAAACCGGAAATGACTGGTTCGGTATTGAACCGGCTGGTTTTTGTATGGAGCCGTCTGGTTCGATTTCGAACCGGTTCACAAGGGCCATTATTGTGCAGCCTGGGCATAAAACAATGCTTAATTTTTTTTTCCTAGTTTTTAATGCTACTCTAGCACATCCTAAAGCTATTTAAAGTTTAAACATCCCCATCCCCTCTATTTCACTCACACTATTCATTCGAGTGTCTTGCAATTCTTGAGCTAAGTTCGATGAGGAGAATTCAAAGAGTTTTTTGCATGGTTGTTTTGAGGGAGACTTTTGGCAGATTTGAAGAGTTGATTGGAGTTTTGGAGAGCTGTTGGAGAATGTGTTTGAGCATATACACACAAAGAAGAGGAACCATTTGGAGTAAAAGCGGTTAAATGACATGGTTGTTGTTCAGTACTACCTTAGGTTGAGGCACAACCAATTGTTGACTAAAACCCTTAAATCAAACAACATTGTTTTGGGTGACTTTGATCCAATATCAGAATGGGTTGTGGAAAGTCAAGCACTAACATTTGACAATGAAGACCTTTCTTGGTTGGACTTGGAACCACCTCCACAGGATGCAGAGGCAGATATATAAGAAGCACCAGTAGCAGCTTCAGGGCCAGGGGAATCAAGCCATAATCCCATTATAGAATTGGATGCTACTCATTCTTCAAATGAGGATGAGGAGGATGATCAGGAATCAGATGATGATTGATGATTTGATCATTGATTTGTTGTAGCTGTAGCTTGCAGTATTGTAGGTTGTAGTATAATAATATGATCTATCATGTTATTTTGGACTATAAAGGCCTTTTAGGGCCTGCTTCTTGATGTTTGTAACATTTTTGGTTCAACAATGTTTTGCACTAAGTGTTATTTTGGTTATATGCACTATTACTTGCTATATAAATGAAAACTTTTGCATATTTGTGTATAAATGGTTTGGATTCATATGGATGCACATGAATATATCCGTTATTCTTTAAAACATGAATATTTTATGTGTTTTTGGTACACTGTTTTTTTTTTTTTGTTTATTTAGTTTTTATGTTCGGCTTTTGCCCAGTTCCAACCTGTTCCCAGTCCACAAGGTTTTTCGGTTCAATGATCGGTTCGGTTCTGATAACATTGTTCCATACCTTCTCTTTCACTGCTTCTTCAAAGGTGCACGGTTCAGCCTATATCATGTTGCTCATTGCTACAACATATCCCTGATATTGGCATGGCTTCTTGCTTTCCTTGAAGGTTCCTCTTGTAGCAACATGTCCCTCAGCATCTTGTAAAGTATCACGAAGCTGTAGTGGTATCTTCCTATCAGGAGGATCACATGGAGGGGGATCCAAGGGGTCCATGGGTTCCAAAGGATCATCAACAATACCAGTCTCTAACACATGTATAGGACTCTCTTCTTGTGCATCAATGGGATCATCCTTTCTTTCAACATTGGCAAGGGGGAGGAGTATCCCTTGCTTTCTCAAGGGCAACATCTTCATCAAATGTCACATCCCTGCTAAACTCTATATTCCTTTGACCAAGTACATATATTCTATAAGCTTTAGAATTTTCCCAATAGCCAATAAACGTACCTTTCTTTCCTGAAGCTTCCAGCTTGTTCCTCTTGTCCTTCGACACATGAAAGTAAACAGGGCAACCAAAAATCCTCAAATGTCCAACATTGGGCTTTACTCTTGTCAATCTTGTCACCCAAGGTTTGATGAGGAGTCCTATTTTGAATATAGACAACAATATTAGCAATTTCTCCCCATAGAAACTTTGGCAACTTTTGATCATGCAACATGGCTCGAGCAACTTCCATGATAGTCCTGTTCTTCCTTTCAGCTACTTCATTTTGCTTTGGGTTATAAGGTACGGCGATCTCCTTCTTGATTCATGCTTTCTTGCAAAAGTCAATGAGCTCATTTGAAATGAATTCTCCTCCATTATCGGACTTGAAGACTTTGATTCTCTTCCCTATTTGATATTCTATTAGAGCTTTGATGTTTTTGAACATGTCAAACTCTTAGTCCTTATGCTTCAAGAAGAAAATCCATGTCTTGCAGGTAAAGTCATCCACAAAGATCATATAATATAGGTAGCCACCAAGAGTTGTCATCGGCATGGGCCCACATAGATCAGAGTGTATTAGTTGATGTATTTCTCTGATCCTGCTCCTACTTTAAGGGAATGGTCCTTTCATCTTCTTTCCATTTACACATCTCGAACAACTCCATCATGATTTATACAAATCTCGGGCATCCCAGAAACCATCCTTCTCACCTTAGGCAAGGCTTCATAGTGAAGGTGAGCTAATCTTCAGTGCCACAACTCACACTGATGATTACTATCATGAATTGATGCTTGGATCGGTCTTCCATTGACTTTGTAAAGGCCTTCAATTCTTGATCCCGAAGTGAAGGCATCCCTCAAGCGAGATTCCATAGGCCAAGTAAGAACCTTTCCATTTATAAAAGCAACTTTCATTCCGCTATTTTCCAAGGCAGATATAGACACAAGAGTCTTTTTCAATCCCGACACATAGAGAACGTCCTGTAGATGTATAGTTTGACCATAATCCAAATGAAATGAAACATAACAAGACTGAAGCAACAAAACTGTTGCTTGTTGAATTTAAATGTAAAATACACAAATGTATTTGTAAATAATATTTTTATTAATATATGAAATGTACAAGGATGATGAATGTTACAATGAGGCTCTTCTTATATACTTAGGTAGGTGTCATTTCATGACTGGGAATGTCTTTTAGACATGCGTTTTCACTTAACTAATGACTATTTAACATAATCATTATTTTGATTATTTATTTTTTACATTATTTAAATTTATTTTATTTTATATAATTTATATTGTAACTTTGCCCCTTCCTTCGAAAACTTTGTCCTCAAAGCTATATTGTTGACAATTTTCTTCATCTTGCATTTTGTAATCTCGGCATATGTAACTGTGACGTCTTGGTACATCAACTTGTATGATTTGCTGGTACACTGTCTTGAAACTGGTTTGTTTTTTTTTTTCCAATAAATTTTCCCTTTCATATATATATATATATATTGTTTTTTTTTTATTTTAAATAACTTTATATAATTATATGCACTATATAATATAATATAATTATAGTTAATTTATAACTATAAAATATAGTTGCATTATATAACTATATAGTTGCATTATATAAATATATTATATTAGTTGCATTATACGACTTATGATCACACATAATGGTTGATGGGAGGCATGATGGTTGACGAAGTAGTGATGGTTGAAGGTGTGGTAAGAGTCAACGTAATCTGCGAACGAAACAAAATTGCTTGTGGTAATTCCAAGACATCCAAAGAGGAGAATCTCCAAACTCCCGAACCCGACGACTGCAGAAACAATGCCCAATGATTTAAAAGAGTCAAGACACGATGTATCAAAACACTTGGTTGACCACAATTTACCCATAGAATTTCAAGGGTCAACAGAAGTTTTTTTGAGGGGCGTGGTTGTGGTGAGGTGTTGACGACACCGTGGATAAAAATGAGAACAACTTGATTTATTTGCTCATGCAATGGAGGAATATGGTTCTATATATTTGCATGTGTTGGTTGTGCCCTTAACTGTTGTGATGGATAAGATTGCGGTTGTTGTGGTATGTGTGGCACTTTTTCCCTCTGTTGTTGTTGGGGTGAAGGAACGTTCATCATACTAGGTCCAAACCTTGGTGAATTGGCCTATTGCATGGGCGATGTAGTTGTATTGTCAGTAGACGTTCCCCCAATCCTTGCCATAGGTGATGCAGCAGATCTTCCAATAGGCTGTGTTGCTGAAATCGGGTGTGAAGCTCCAGGGTTTATGACTACAATGGAAAGAGATGTTGAAGAAGGGTTTTTTGGATACAATGCACCACTGGCCTCTGCAAAGCTGGTATTACCATCCACTGATGCCAAACCAGACTCCAAATGTGGTGGAAGGACAGTTGGTTCTATTCGTTGATCTATTGGAAATCTTAATCCTTCACCCTGGTTTGCAGCTGCTCGCAAAAGTTTCTCCTGGTCTTCAATTTTTGCAACCTGAACCTTGCTTAATGGAGTGATGTTGCCAGGAGTATGGCGAGTGCCCAATCCATAGACTTTGCGAGAATCATTTATAGCTTTTTCACCGCAATTGCAGGCTGCACTAATTGCATCTATTCTACCCTTTAATTTCTCAACTTGCGTTAGAACTGGGAGGTTCGATAGTCCACCTAAGATTTGTTCATCTTCTTGTTTCCCCATATAGTCCTCACCCACATCATCTTCATTTGGATCATCATCTTGATCTATATCATTCTCATCCATATCACAATCAACTTCATCTGGATTATCATCTTGATTGATATCATTTTCATATTCATCATTATCTACATCTTCATTTTCATTATCATGATTCTGATCAAAATATTCTTCTTCTGCTTAACCTTGTTTTGTTTCTTCTCCATTTCTATCATTTTCCTTATTATGTATTTTTGCATATTCTTCATCATCCTTGTCATTTTGATTTTCTTCAACTTCTTCAATATCTCATTTTGCATCATTTTCTTGGTTAGAACATTCTTTAATGTTAGCTTCCTTCATGTCAATGTATTCTTTCTTTTAACACGCTATAATTTTTGCACATGATTTTTCTAATTGCAGAAACGCTTTTTGAATTTTACTTAACTGCTCAATGAATTCAGGATGTAAACTTAATGGCATATTGTGCGGGGGATAACTTCCAAAGGCTCGCATGGCTCTGATACCACTAAAGCAACAAAACTGTAGCTTGTTGACTTTAAATGTAAAATACACAAATGTAAATAATATTTCTATTAATATATGAAATGTACAAGGATGATGAATGTTACAATGAGGCTATGCTTATATACCTAGGCAAGGGTCCTTTCATGATTGGGCATGTCTTTTAAACATGCCTTTTCACTTAACTAATGACTATTTAACATAATCATTATTTTGATTATTTATTATTTACATTATTTATATTCATTTTATTTTATATAATTTATATTCATAACAAAGACCCCATTATAGGATAAGCAGAATTGTCCCTAAGAATGATCTTCAAATTTGTCTCCCTCTCAACCATGTTTGAGAGGACTTCATGATAACCAACGAAGTTTCTAGCGGCCCCACTATCCACTAACCAACTAGCAAATGAATCTGGAGGAGAGGAACTAGAAAGAGCAGAAATAAGAAAATATTCAGATTGAGTAGTAGCTGCATTATTTTCATACCTTGAGTTCCTTGATCACTTTTGAGGATGGTGGCCTTCTTCACCAGCAATAGGAGCCCCTCTTATTCTTCTATTGTTGAACTTGTTGTTGTTGAAGCCAGGGTTGTTGTTGAAGTTGGACCTTGGAGCACTTCTATTCTTAGGACAATCTTGGGCATAGTGACCATATTTGTGGCAATTGTAGCATTAAACTTTTGACATGTCCTTTCTAAATCTTCTATTCCTTGGATGCTAGGGAAAACTTTCTTCCAATTATATGGTCTTCCTCTTCGTTCTCTCTTCTTATCTTGAGCAACAAATTCAGTGGGTTCCCCTTCTTCATGCTTTTGATTTCTCCCTCTAGAAATCATCCCGGTCTCCTCTTGAGTGTACTTTCCCAATAACTCATCAAATGAAGGGAACCTGTCATTGTTGTTAATGGTAGTAATAAATGTCTCCCAAACCGGAGGACAACCTCCAAGTGCAATCAGTACCAACTCTCTATCAGATGTAATTTCTCTAACAGACAACAATCGATCCTTGAGTTGGGATATCCCCATGAAGTATGATTGCACAGTCTCCCCCTTGTTCATCTCGACATCCTTGAGTTGATTTTTCAAGGAAAGAATATGGTTCAAGTTGTTCACCTTGTTGTTGCTCAGATTGTACAGGCACTGCGACAACGACTCAGGTCAGGGCTATCACTATGATGCTCGACCTCTCCGTTCTAGCTGTCTTCCAACAACACGCTATGGGGGTGTAGAAATTCCTTGTAGATTCAAACTGCTTATGTAATATGCTAAAACAATAGGCTTCAATCTACTCCACCCATCAACAGAAACAATTAATTGATCGAGAAATCACGAAGCATACAAGAGAAAGAATTCAATCAACACATTACACAATGATTTCCTGGGGAAATCCACAACTAAAAACCCTTGCTATCTGTATATTGTATTAGTTAGAAAAAATCATAAGATTACAATGCTTTGCTCAAGCTCGAGCAATCTCTACACTATCTCTATTAATTAGCCCTCTATTAAATAGGAAATTCCTCATCCAGAACTGCGCAATCCCTATAGGCCCTTCTTTGACTGCATGCACCATCTGTACAACTTGGAGAATTATACAACTGATAGTACATTGCCTTTGAACACCAATCTCAACTGGGTAACTCGAATTCCATGCATGCATGAGTTAATTAAGGCTGATTTATCAGTCAACTGGTTGAACACTGAAGTTGCACTCTACTGTTAGACCTCCCACTAGTTCCTCCATCAATTGGAACTAGTTTAATTGACATTAACTCAGTTTAACTGAATTAAACTATTACAACTCAAATTAAACTCAATCTAGGCTCCTAAAATTTAGGAACCATTCTAGATGACTCAAGTTAGGCCCTCAACTCGAATTATTTGAACCAAGTGAAATTAACATAGTTAACTCTTACAAGTTGTCTTGTGATGTGGAATTACAATTTTTCTCCTAATTTAATTCAAGGGGGAAATTAAATCATGATTTTCTTGGTGCATTTTCAACATGGGAGTAGTCCCTATGTGAAGGTGAAAGACAAGTTGGTATCCAACAAGTCCAGGAGAAACAGTTGAGTGGCCTAGCTATTTGGTCAAATTTAGCAAGATCTCAGGGATTAGATTAAATTCAAATATGAGACCAGTGCCTTACGGAATCAAAATCTTGCTTATTAGTAAATTAAGACCAAGTAACCGGATGGAGAACTGTTGCTTAGATGCTTCACTAACCTATATGCTGTGCAAATCCTAAGACTTAGATGTGATGCAAGAATCTTGGTTAATTTTAAGTTATATGCCTATTCTAAATCAAAACTCCCTCTTAACTATTTTGATACCAGTCTTTAGAGTAGGTTGTGGGATGGAAGCCAATGGGAAGGAAGCAGAGGCTTGATTAACGATACTCCCCTTGTATTCCAACCACCCGATGCCTCTGGTGCTGCAGAGACTGTGGCTCTAACAACTGCAAGGTCACCGTGTTAAACACGAGAAAGTTGTTGAATTCCTCAAGCTAGATGATAAAGGGTGGCCCTAGATGTCTATCAACCAAACTTATGCTTGGAGGTAAATTGCTAGTGCAACTAGACTTACGATGCTTATGCAAGATGGGTTAGTGAATCCAAAGATGAACCTATCTTCAACAATGATACTTAATCAATGATAGCAAGATTAGAACACTTATTAACAATTCTTCAAAATAACTTAAATGCCAATGATGATCTTATGCCAATATGGAGAGATGCTCATTTTGAATGATAATCAACAAAACTTAAGATGCCAATGCTTAAGATAGACAATAAAATTATCAAAGCTTCTTAAGATTGTGAAAGCGAACAAGATTATGAGCTTAACTTAGAACAATTATCCAACAATTTCTTGGCAATGTTCAATTAGACAATTAGATTCTCAACAAAATAATTCCAATTAGATGCCAAAATACAAAAGAGAAAGAGATACCTCAATGCCAATGAAATTTTAATGCCCATTGTGACTTAAAACCATCCAACAAGATTAGAGTATTAGAGATATGATGTGTGAGTATTTATTTAGTGCAAAATTGTGATTCTTAGAGGCTATGAATGAGCTTACAAGAAACAAACAAGTATTAGCTTTTAAATGACCAATGTTTAGACAAGCTTCTTCACAAGAGCACTTAGAATCATGAACACTAATTAAACTTTAGGACAACAGTAAGCAAATCACTTTAAATCCAAGAAAGAGCAAGCATGTAAGAAACTAATATGATTAATGAAAACATTAAATGACTCGCCAAATGATTATGCAAGATTGTTACCCTTCTTATGATGGATTACTCATTGTTATATTAGATTTGGAAACACATGTAACAATAGTAAGAAAGATCTGCATACAGTGAGCTACCAATGTGAAAGTGTGTGCCAAATTGTGCCAAAAAATTGCCGAATGCTAGAACAATCTTGCCAAATTGAAAAATTTGACTTTTTAGCCTTATGTGATGAAATCTTCAGATCTGATCTATTGATTATGTAGAGATAATTCAATCACTAAACAAGTAGATCTATGCTCAAGAAACAATGCCCAAGTTGCCAAACAACTAGTAAAATTTTACCATGAATTTCTTAGTGTGTTCGGATTACTTATATATGATTTTAGGGCACTTAATCATGAATTTTGTCACTGCTATGAAAGATCTATTATAGATGTAGCAAAACGGTGAGAAGATAAAGGTTGAGAGATCAAACCCTAGGCCCAAGGCCTTGTAGATCACTTGCCTAAGTTGCTAAAATTCATCCAATGTACATGGCACTTGAAAACACCAACTTTAAGCTAATTTCCTCCTGGAAAACTCACCAATATTCAGTCCAAAAATCCAACTGACCAACCAGTGATGAAGGAGAGGCCAACCAAGGCCAAGAAGAGCCAATGCTAAGCCTAATAGGGCTAGCGTTGGGGAAATAAATGCCCTATAGGCCTAGTGGCTAAGTGAAGAGGTTGAATAGGCCTTCGGCTAGGGGAGAAGAGGCCTTGAAGGCTTGCTGCAAGCCCTTAGGGGCTGCGGCTAGGAGGATGAAAGGGAAAAGAGAGGAGGGAGGGTCGAGAAAGGAAGATAGAGGGCCAAGCCAGGGGCAAAAGGGAGAGCGGAAGGAGGAGATGGCCTAGCGGAGGGATAAGGAGGGAGTTCGAGGCCTGAAGGCCTCACGGCTAGGCAAGGGAGGGCAGGCCGAGAAGGTTAGGCCTCACGGCCAGGTCTATAAGGCCCTAAAATGCCCATGACAAGGGATGAAAAGGAGGTCGAGGCTCTCTAGGGCTTGCGGCCAACCTCTAAGAGGCTGAAAATGGTTGACGTTGGGGGTGGAAAGGTTAACACAGGGTTGGAGGAGGATGCTGGGCGTTTTGGGCTCGAAACCCTTGTTGCAAAATAATTTTGCTTTAGATCTTCAAATAAACAACAAAATTCCTTGATGTTGGCCCTGCAATTTTTTTTGTAGAGGCTAGATCTTACTGTCGAAGGCCTAGATTTAGATCTAATCTAACAATTTGCCCTTGATTTCCCCTGCACAAATGAATTTACAATAACCCAAAAGCCTAATAAATACAAAATTTCAAAAAATAATTCAAAACCCCAAAATTCCCAGTTGCAAAACAAATGTTAGAAAATAAATTATTTACAAAACTCTATTTTACAAATATATTTACAAAATATACATGTGAAAAATGCTTGAAGGAATTTTGAACAAATTTTTTTAATAAATTTTTGATAATGGCTAAATGCATTTCGAAAGATAAACGTAGAAACCACAACCTTAGCGAAGTGAGAGAACTATAAAAATAATTGTGATCCAAACAAAGTCAAGCTCTGTCCATAGTTCGTGAACTTGGAGTCCAAGGGTTAGGGAACCTGCAAACACTATTTATTTCTCAAAGCTAACCGTTAGAACACACAGTGAATCAGATCACCTAAGATAATCCCACAACTTACCAATAGAATGCTCCTATCACCTACAATGAAATAACGATTAATAATAATTACAAAGCACAATATAAGAATGCCTGTACCCAACACATACCACAAATCAATAGGCCAGAGACACAATGAACTGCAACCGAAAGTCTTTATTATGACTATTCCAATGTTCCCAATGGGATAATAATTTACATATTTTTTTTAGAGTTACATTAGCTAACATCTAATGGCTTGAGACACAAATGACATCTAATTTATAGATATATCCTCCAAGTGGAAAATAACGACTAGTTGGCCTGATTCCCGTCAATGCCTGTACCCAACACATACCACAAATCAATAGATCAGAGACACAATGAATTGCACCCCAAAGTCTTTATTATGATTATTCCAACGTTCCCAGCGGGACAATAATTTACGTCTGCTTTTCAGAGTTACATTAGCCAACATTCGATCGCTTCAGACACAAATTACCTATAATTTATAGATATATCCTCCAAGTGGAAAATAATGGCTAGTTTGCTTGATTTCCGCTAAAATTATCTTGGCTGTTGATAAATATTTGATGATCTTTTAATCTCTGCCGTCAAAATAATTATTTTTGGGGAATTTTCGAATTTCTCATTAAACCCATTTTTTAATAGCCCAAACATAATTATTTTGAGCTAATTTCCTCAAAAAATTAACTTTGACTTGACCACCAAGGCCCAAGGGTCCAATTTTTCTTGAATTTTCCAATATTCCCTTTTGGAGGACCTCCAAGAATTAATTTCTTTAAAACCCACGAATTTTTCCACTTGGAAAATCTAATTTCCCTAGCAATTTAATTTTTGATTCTAATTAATTAATTTTCTGACTTAGGATTAATTTGATTTTTGTCAGAAAATTTAATTAGTTGACACTTGAGGGGATTAATTATTTTGTCCACCCTCTAATATTTTAGCCATAGTATCTATGTATGAAAGAACATGCATTAAAATATTTTTTACATACGATTTTACATAATTCAACCCTCAAAGGGGAATACCCATTCGCTATAGACCTTCAAATAACATACTGAATTCTACAGACACAATATGATCTAGTAGACCAAGTGATTTGTAGTAAAATAATTTAGCCAATTAGCTTAAATTATTCCCAAATCACTTTTACATAGACTCGACTAAAACAGTGAGATTCACCTAAGACTTTGACGATAAATTCCACCCTAGCTTTGGGGTGAGGTTGGAGGGAAAAACTCTCTCGATCATCTGTGTTTAGAAACACAAATGAATTAGTGAGATGAAAAACCTCCTAGGATGAAATTTGTCGCCAAAATAATAGGCTTACCTAGGTTGTTACGTACATACACGGTCTTACTAGCATCATTTAGATTAAAAATTTGTTGGGTTTTACAATGACACAATAGTTGATGGTTGATGATTTCGATCTTCGAAGAAAAATATTGTACATTTGCTTGCTTGGAACTTTGACAAAATATATGCAACATTTGGCTCCATATGGGGATACGTTGCTTCCATGAAGTAACGTGAGAATTCCAGAATCTTGAAAATCGAAATCATCATGCATACATAGAAAATTCGCTTGAATAGAAAAATCTACTCTAACAGACTAAATTATAAAGAACATGTAACTTAAATGCGTGAAATAAAACTAGCTAACGACATAAATGAAAAAAGGTGTAGGGTTAGAGATACTATACAAAAGAGGCCCCATGACATCAGATGTCATCGGTGTGGCACAATTTGGGTCATTTGCTTGCTGATAGGTAGATCAATAGGCTGCTTATGAGATGTTCCTTGATGAAATTTGACCCTCTTTGGTTGATGAAGATTCTGACTATTACATCGTACATCTTTGTCATAATGAAATTTTCTCCTTTTTCTGCTCGAAAGGAAGGATGGAAGATGCGATGAAGAAAAGTGATACATGGGTTGAATTAACTGTCTCGAAATGCGGTGGATGACCTTGTGGCTTGACTTCTTCACCATTCTCCAGCCTCTGCCACCTCGACATGATACCTTATTTCAACCTCCTTATATAATCTGACCATACCACTTGCTGCAACGGGAATAGTGGCATATGACAATTCCATCTGAATAGACCCACTTAAGTCAGCTGCAAATTTCCTGGACAAGAGCATCCTCCATACATCTGGCACATCAATGATAGCTATGTCCATGGTGATGATTATATATGGATAATCAACCAAGGAGACCTGTAGATCTTTGACCACACCAAGGACTTCAACTTTTCTAGAATCCATTGAGCAAATGTTATGATATGGCCTAGAGATTTTTAAGTTCAACTGATCCATAACCTTTTTAGTCATAACATTTGTTGATGCACCAGAGTCAAGCATGTAATTATGAAGCAATCAATCATTAATATCCAAAGTCAAGAAGAAAGGCTGGTGGTTTTCTTTTTTCATGTAGCAATTTAGATCTTTTAATTTAATTTCTTCGTCTTTAGGATTGTTATTGGTATTACCCTGCTACACCATTCCTAAAGCTTTGAACAAAGATGCTCTCTGAGATGGAATCTTTGGAAGCTCAGGCACTTGGACAAACATTTTAATACTGTTAATCTAGGCAGCCCAATCAATTTTCAATCATGACTTATACCTTTCGGAAGCAACCTACTTACTTTGACCTTGCTCTTTACCCTTCCTTTGATAAGTGTAGCCCTGACTTTTAGCAATTTCCAAAATTTGCTCCTGAGATGGCTTTTCACCATACATTTGCGTCATAGGATCCTTTTCATCACTAAAATTATTGATGGTGAATGATGAAGGAATCATATTTGCACAACGACTTTCCCTAGATGAACCCCGACTGACATGATTTATTCGTTCATTTGCTACTTCATCCAAAATCTTTTTAGCTAAGGCACAAGCACTTTCTTCATGGAAACTTTCACAAGGTCTGCAGAAAGGGATAGGCTCATCAACAACATTAGTAGATTCAAGCGGAGTAGGAGGCCTTTGATCATTTGGAGGGTTCCTTCTTGGCGATGGATTATTGTTACCCCTATTATTATTGTTATTTTTGGGCTGCAAATTCTACATTCGACTTCTTTCCATCTGCATTAGCTAATTTTACATTTCACTTATTTGTCTGATGTGTTCATTTTTCATTTCTCTAATTACTCGAGTCAATTCTTTAATTGATTCCAGTTCTTCTTCCTTAATTTCTTTTCCCTTAGATTTAACCATATCTCTTTCAAAACTTGGGATCTCTGACTTACCTGAAGCTTTCCTATCCTTCTCTAATTCTTCAGCGATATTCTGGGCAACGACTAGAGTAGTAGGCTTGACACGCCTAATCTCATATTGAGTATCACTATTGAAAGCTTCCAGATACTGTTCTAATACTGTCTTGTCAGGAGGCCTATAGTCTTGAGTCATGTCCTTTAAAAGACCGTTAAACCTTTGGTTAAATTCTTCAACTGTTTCATTCTCCCTCTTCTTAATAGTATTAAGCTCTTTAACCAAATATTTTCCCTCTCTTTTATTGCCAAATTTATCTTTAAATGCATCAGTGAGGGCTCTTAGAGAATCAAAGGAATTGTCCACTTTGTCATGAAACCATTCAAGTGCATTATCTTCCAATGAGAGAATCAATAGCATCATTCTGACATCTTCATGATTATAGGCAGTGGCATGAGCATATCTTTGCATAAAAGTGTTGAACTTTTATGTGAGCTTCAACATTAATGGCATTGTTCACTTAAAAGATTAGAAGTCTATTCATAGTAGAGTCATCTGGTAGATCACGTGGATATCCCTGGATGTTGGTGAAGTTGCAAGGCCTGTAATAATCACCCATGAAGTCTTGATTGGGAGGATTAATGAAAAACAAATGGAGATCAAGGAAGGCTTCCTGTTCGAGAAATAATAAACGCTCTCTAAAATGTAATTTGTTTAACTGGCTCTTAGAACCTTCTCAGATTGGGAGTGGGGTTAACCAAGCTACTAGGATTCCTTCTAGAGTAAGCTCTTGTGAAAGGATGAATAAGTGGAGTTGCCACCCAAACAGGAAACCAACCTAAATGTCCAAGTGCTAAAGGTGCAAATAAACAAGATGAAAGGATTAGTGAGAGGAAAAAGGATAATGTGATGAAGAATGATGAAAAGAAAGTGCCATAAAATGTTGTGGAATTGCTGGCTAAGATGATTAGAAGATTACGAAGATTAAGAAGAATGTCATTGAAGTGCTGAGAATGAGATAAACTCCTCCCCGACAACGGTGCTAGAAAATGTTGTCTCTCAGATTGTACAAGCACTGCGACAACAACTCAGGTCAGGGGCTGTCACT
This sequence comes from Pinus taeda, assembly GCA_000404065.3. Classification (NCBI taxonomy): domain Eukaryota; kingdom Viridiplantae; phylum Streptophyta; class Pinopsida; order Pinales; family Pinaceae; genus Pinus; species Pinus taeda. The sequence goes on along the minus strand of APFE030544917.1, from coordinate 44,980 downwards.
CTGATACTCGACCTCTCCGTTCTAGCTATCTCCCAACAACAGGCTATGGGGGGTAGTCCCCATGGGAATGTGAAGGCGAAGGGAAAGTTGGTATCCAACAAGTTTGGGAGACACAATTGAGTGGCGTAGCTACTTGGCTAAATTTAGCAAGATCTTAGGGATACTCTAATACTTGACCTCTTCGTTCTAGCTATCTCCCAACAACAGGCTATGGGGGGTAGTCCCCATGGGAATGTGAAGGCGAAGGGAAGGTTGGTATCCAACAAGTATGGGAGACACAATTGAGTGGCCTAGCTACTTGGTTAAATTTAGCAAGATCTTAGGGATTAGATTAAATTCAAATATGAGACCACTGCCTTATGGAGTCAAAATCTTGCTTATTAGTAAATTAAGACCAAGTAACCATATGGACAACTGCTGCTTAGATGCTTCACTAACCTATATGTTGTGCAAATCCTAAGACCTAGGTGTGATGCAAGAATCTTGGTTAATTTTAAGTTATATGCCTATTTTAAGTGGAAACTCCCTATTAACTGTTTTGAGACCAGTGTTTAGAGTAGGTTGTGGGATGGAAGCCAACAGGAAGGAAGCAGAGGCTTGATTAATGATACCTCCCCATGTGTTCCAACCACTCGATGCCTCCGACGCTGTAGAGATTGTGGCTTTGACGACTGCAAGGTCATCGTGTTAACCACTAGAAAAGTGCTGAACCCCTTAAGCTAGATAAGAAAGGGTGGCCCTAGATGTCTATCAACCAAGCTTATGCTAGAAGGTAACTTGTTAGTGCAACTAGACTTATGATGCTTATGCAAGATGGGTGTGTGAATTCTTAGGTTAAGATTGTTTAATCATTTAAGTACTTAAGTTATGATTACTCTTCAATGACAAGAATACTTATCATAAATGGAAAGACAATCTTATTACCAAGAATGTGCCAATTATTAAGTGTCAATGTTAAACAATCCAAAGATGAACCTATCTTCAACAATGATACTTAATCAATGATAGCAAGATTAGAACACTTATTAACAAATCTTCAAAATAAAGTAAATGCTAGTGATGATCTTCTGCCAATATTGAGAGATGCTCATTTAGAATGATAAACAACAAAACTTAAGATGCCAATGCTTAAGATTGACAATAAAATTACCAAAGTTTCTTAAGATTGTGAAAGAGTACAAGATTATGAACTTAACTTAGAACAATTATCCAACAATTTCTTGGCAATGTTCAATTAGAAAATTAGATGCTCAACAAAATAATGCCAATTAGATGCCAAAATACATAAGAGAAAAAGATACTTCAACGCCAATGAAATTTTAATGCCCAAAGTGACTTAAAACCATCCAACAAGATTAGAGTATTAGAGATATGATGTGTGAGTATTTATTTAGTGCAAAATTGTGATTCTTAGAGGCTATGAATGAGCTAACAAGAAACAAACAAATGCTAGATTTTAGATAACGAGTGTCTAGACAAGCTTCTTCACAAGAGCACTTAGAATCATGAACACTAATTAAACTTTAGGACAACAGTAAGCAAATCACTTTAAATCCAAGAAATAGCAAGCATGTAAGAAACTAATATGATTAATGAAACATTAAATGACTCGCCAAGTGATTATGCAAGATAGTTACCCTTCTTATGATGGATTATTCAGTGTTATATTAGATTTGGAAACACATATAACAACAGTAAGAAAGATCTGCATACAGTGAGCTACCAATGTGAAAGTGTGTGCCAAATTGTGCCAAAAAATTGCCGAATGCTAGAACAATCTTGCTAAATTGGAAAATTTGATTTTTTAGCCTTATGTGATGAAAGCTTCAGATCTGACCTACTGCTTATGTAAAGATAATTGAGTCACTAAACAAGTAGTTCTATGCTCAAGAAACAATGCCCAAGTTTCCAAACAACTAGTAAAATTTTACCATGAATTTCTTATTGTGTTTGGATTACTTAGATATCATTTTAGGGTACTTAATCATGAATTTTGTCATTGCTATGAAAGATTTATTATAGCTGTAGCAAAACAGTGAGAAGATAAGAGTTTAGGGATCAAGCCCTAGGCCCAAGGCATTGTAGATCACTTGCCCAAGTTGCCAAAATTCTTCTAATGTACTTGACACCTTAAAACACTAACTTTGAGCTAATTTCTTCCTGCAAAACTCACCAATAGTCAGTCCAAAAATCCAAGTGACCAACCAGGGATGAAGGAGAGGCAAACCAAGGCCAAGAAGAGCCAACGCAAGCCTAATAGGGCTAACATTAGGGAAAGAAAGACCCTAAAGGTCTAGCGGTTAAGGGAAGAGGCCGAATAGGCCTTTGGCTAAGGGATAAGAGGCCTTGAAGTCTTGCCGCAAGCCCTTAGGGGCTGCAGCTTGGAGGACGAAAGGTCAAGGAGATGAGGGAGGGTTGAGAAAGGAAGGCGGAGGGCCAAGCAAGGGGGAAAAGGGAGAGCAGAGGGGGGAGAAGGCCAAGCGGAGGGATAAGGAAGGAGGCTGAGGCCTTAAGGCCTCAAGGCTAGGCAATGTCACTTTAGATGAGTATGATGTCTTGCAGTACGTGGAAGGAAAGATCTCACCACCACTAGAAAAAGCTCCTCAAGCTGCCAAATCCAATTATATGAAAGGGAATTGGTGATGACTTCCCTTAGTGGCTTTTCTTCTTTATGTGACATGTTCATTACTTCTATCAACAATAGGGAAAGGACCCCTTCTTTTGATGAGCTACTTGTTCTATGCAATCAAGAGGAAAGATTGATGATATCTAGAGGAAGAATTCAAAGGCCAAATGAAGGAGAGTCCATTGCCTTCATTGTTCAAGGGAAGAAGAAGAATGTGAAGAAAGGAAAGGGAAATCCACCTGAATAAAAAAGACCTCCTCAATCCAATAAGATTCCAAGGATTCAAGAAGGCGAGATAGAGATGTTGAATGCTAAGATTGTCATCCGAAGGGTCACTATGCTCGAGATTGTCTTGAAAAGGGAGATGCTCCAAGAAGAATCTCTTAAAGGTCCTACAACAATAGTTGTGGTTTCAACAACAACAGGTTGTACAAAAGGAGATGCTAGAAGAGATGGAAGGAGAAATGAAAGGAGAGACTCTCCTGATGATCGCGAAGATAACTATTGTCCACCAAAGAGGTCAAGGAACTCCAAGTATGAAAGTAATGCTACTAATCAATCTAAATATATTGTCATTTTCACATTATCTAGTTCATCTCCTCTGGATACTTGGGATAGTTGGTTGGTTGATAATGGGGCCTCTCATCACTTCTCTAGATATAAGGAGGTTCTATCTAATTTGGTAGAGAAGGAGACCGATTGGAAATAAATCGCTTTTCTTTCCGGGTGATTTCCCAACCTCCAGCAACTGAAACAATCTCTTTCCAACACTTTGTCTAGGGTTTCTAGCTGCTCGGCTTCTCTCTGCAAATAATTTGGCCTCTCTACTACAGGCTCTTCGGAACTAGGAAAATCCTCCTCTTGCCTCTCTGCTGCTTCTCCCTCAATCTCTGATGCTTTCCTTCTCCGGCTCGAACTCTTCTTCCTGCTGAATCACTGAACTGGATAGCTTGATTTGCCCAAGGAACTCGCTCTCCCTCTTGCTCGATGTGTCTATCTCTATCCCCATCGACTTGCTAATTTAATCTCTCGTTGGATCACCAACGACCATGATCAAATCATTAGTAGCGACTAAGATCATCTTAGACTCGATCATCTTAGAGCTTTCTCGATCTTTCTCAATTAATTGCCTTTAATTAATTAAGTTCCCCAATTTAGACTTGGGCGGTTTTTAGTTATTGATCAATTAATTTAATTGACTGGTGTCCAAGTGTTTTCTCCTAAAACCTTTTATGGGTTTTGGAGATCTCATGTTCTTTAGCCTCTCTGACACAAGTTGAAACTAGAACACTTGTTCGATGCTACCAAAAACTAATACAAATTGCAGCCATACCAGAGAGTCACGATAAAAAAGAAACAATCACCAAGCCTCTTCATTTCTACTCGAAAGTAGATTGAACTTTGAATTGCGAGACTAAGTTTTACCGATCCACCACACCATCACCTGCGTTTGAATGAGTAACTCGAGTGCACATATATAGTGGTTTGTGGTCTTGAAATTGTGGAGGGCCAACCCAAGTGCTTGTGGATTTGGCTGGTAAAATTGGGATCGACATTCCATGCGACGCCATACAATGTTCCATACAACTAGGGCTTGGTCCCACCATATGACCACACTTTCTAATTTGGCCTTTTAACCTTAGTGCCTTAGTTCCATGTGACCAAGCCCTATGACTGGGTTCCTAGGGGAACTTGGCTATTTGCATGATGATGTCAACATGACATCATCATACCATGTCGTAGCCAAGGATGGGTGCCACGTGTCACCCATTTCTAGCATTTCTACCAATCAAAACTTGCCATTTGTCCATTCCACGTGGCAACTTTTGATGATGCCAGGTCAACGTGTTGATGTCAATGAATGACATGTCACCTATGTGTACCAATGTTTTAAAACTCCGACTCCAACTTGGTCGATGATTGACTCCGACTCGATATCGACTCGGCCGGCTCAATTTTAATGACTCTATCGTTGTAAAAAATACATTAAATATTTATTTTTTTAATAAAAAACATACTTTTAAAGATTTTAAACATAATTTTAAAGATGTCCATTCATGTTTCCAAACACAACATTATAATATAGATGGAAGACAACGTATGATCAAAGTAGGCTCATGAACCAATCCATTATATCAAAATGGCACCCAGTGCACTGTCCAATAGCAATACATAGTCAATTGTCATACATGATCAAAGACTCAAAACAAAAAACACATAACCAAGGAGGCTAGAAATGGCCTCTACAACAAAAGTAAACTGTGACCAGACTCCAGTACTAGTACTACTGGCTAGTAGCTACTGCCAGAGAAGCCAAGATCATGTCGATCAATTTCTGGATCATCATCAGAGTTAGACTGGGGGCCCCATGGCTCCTCCTCATCATCATCATCTCCAACTGCAACTGTAGAAGTGGTACCACTAGCAGGCTGTGCAACTGCAGCAGATGCAAGCTGAGATAGAGTAGATATGCGGCTGTGCTTCTGTCGTGGCTGAGCAGAGGAAGCACCTACAACTGGAGTCCTTGTTGGCTGTGAGACTGAGGTTGGTGGATCGGGATCTGCATTCAACTGAACAACATGTTCAAGTTCAACTGATGTCTCGATATCTAAATCTAAATCAAGATCCTCATCAAGATCAAACTCTGCTGGACGACTCTCCACTACCCAATCTGATGTTGGATCAATGTCTTCCAACACAATGGGATCTGAATCAGGTCTTTTGTTCAGCAATTGGTTTCGTCTGAGCCGGAGGTTGTATTGGACATAAACTAGATCATTTAACCATTTTTGATCCAAACGGTTTCTCCTCTTTGTGTGAATCCTCTCAAAGACAAACCAATTGCGCTCACACCCAGTTGCACTGCAAGTTTGACTCAGAATACGAATTGCAAACCTTTGCAATTCAGGACAATGGCC